>LPNX010956119.1:500442-519699 GCA_001517045.1 Pseudotsuga menziesii | reverse complement strand
TGTGCTTGTTTTTCTATCAATGCATGAAAGTCCTTGAATGTTTGAAATGCTTCTAATTTTGTCTTTAATGAGTAAATCTAGCACATTCTTGAGTAGTCATCAACAAAAGGTCATAAAATACTTATTCCCATTGGCAGAAGGAGTTGGCATTGGGCCACATAAATCAGAATGCACTAATTCTAATTTCCTATTTGCTCTGAAATTAGATTCATGGAATGACAACTTACTGTGTTTCCCTAATATACATGCATCACATTTGTTTTTCTCTTTGGGAATGATGGGCAAACCAAATACACCATTCTTTCTCAACAAACGAAGACTGTTATAATTCAGATGACCAAATCTTGCATGCCACAATAAACTTGATGACAAATTACCTTCTCCATGCTGAGAGAGGTAGGCATAGTTCTGAACCCTTGCAGATGAACCCTTTAGCTTCAGCAGCTTCCCATCTTCGTATCCAGTCATGATGACTTGGTTGTCAGAGGACTTTCTTATTTCTACGATTCCATCAAACATGTGGATGGAATGGCCTTGCTGTCGAATCTGCACCAAGGACAGTAGTCTTCTCTGCAACTCTGGAAGATACAGAACATTCTTCAACAAGAAAATCCAGGCATCTTCAGTCGAATGGTGCCCATTCCCTTTGGTTTAAGACTTGACTTATCTGCAAAGTAAACTATGCCATTTATTGTTTCATTAAGTTCTTCAAAACAATCTTTTCTAAAAGTCACGTGTGATGTTGCACCAGTATCAAGTAGCCAACAATCTGTGTAAGATGAAAGTGAAGTCATTTCATTAATACCAAGATTACAATGTGCAACAATACAATGAGTAGAATCTGAATATTTACTAGCATCTTGGTTCTTATTGTCATCTTTCTTCTGGTTATGTCTATCTTTGATGGAGTCCCACGAAGCCCAACACTGATATGCTATGTGTCCAATCTTTCCACAACGCTTGCACTTGAAATCTGATCTTTTGCTAGAGTTGTTTCTGCCTCCTCTACCTCTGAAGTTTCTTCTTCCTCTGCCTCTCTTGCTGCTTTCTCCTTTGGGATGATCATTGGATTGGTCTTTGGTGTGGTTCTTTGCTTTTTGAGCAAATCAAAGTGATTCTCCAGAATGCTTGGTTGTCTTCTTACCAAAATCTTTCTCTCTATCAGCTATCTTCTCTACCAGGGTGTCAAATGTCAGTGATTTGAACTTATCACTTGCTTGCAACGACTCAAGATAGTTGGAGTGAGAAGGATACACAGATTTTACAAATGCTACAAGGGGAAGATCTGGTTTCATACCAGTGGCTTGAATCTTGTGCATGATAGCTTTGATTTCAGAGGCAACTAACATGGGATCATTGTCTTTTACTTCTAAACTGAATAGTTTCAGCATTAGTTGAATAACTTCCATTTCAGAGTGTGAATCATACAGATCTTTTAACGTTTTTAGTGCTTCAAAAAATGACTTTGCATGCAATATGTGCCGGCTCACCTCTTCACTGACTGTGGCAGTGATTACCGCTAAAGATTTCTTGTCTTTTGTTTTCCAAATGGCCTTCTCTTTCTTGGATTTTGGAGGTCCTGGGTCTCTGGTTATGGGCCCTCCAGCTTCTGTCTCTATTGTGGTGCCTTCACAAATACCGTCCCAAAGGTCATTGTAGATGGAGGCAGATTTGATCTTCCTCCACCATTCTGGATAAGTGTCTTTTCCTGTGAGAGTGGCACCAACTACAGATGCTATAGATTGCATCTTCTGTGATCAATCTTGCAACTAAAACAATAGGAGAAAAAGAAGAAAGAGTAAAGGTGCAGGTCTCTGCCACCTTCCTCAAGCTTTACAACAATGTCAATGTCTCTGCTATTGTCATACAAACTTTGGAATAAAAACTTAATCCTCTCAAGCCTACAATACCAACTTTAAATATGCTTTCAATGGCTTTCAAACTAGTAGAAAACAATCTCTCACCAACGCAAAGGAGCAGGTCACAGGTCAAAGAAAAGCAGGCTTTCTTCAAGAAATTAGAACGCAGCCTTCTTGTCAACGCTGCAAAACTCTTCAAAATACAGACGTACACCAACAATCTTCTTTGGCAATGTAGTCACAGTTTCACTTTGCAGCAGTTCACAAGGAAGAGAATCGCTTCAGAAAAGAGAAGCGCAACATGCACTTCTTCTCCAACGTATCAACTATCAGTCACAAGCTCATCAAATACACAGCAAAGAAATCACAGCACTCTTTTTATACGACAGGTATGGTCACAACTTCATATTCAAAATGCAGCTTCAATTTGAAGAAAATAAAATTCTTCACAAAGACTTATATTCTTCAATATCATTACTTCAATACATCAGTCTCGCAACATACATTATTTCTCCCGAATAGATTCATGGAATGGCAGCTCTGATACCACTGTCAGGTGGAATAACTCCCGAATTCTTATTATTTCTCCATATGCATAACTCATACAACATGTCATATCATACACTCTTGAAATACATGAAAATATTTGTCGAATTCCCACTTAATCTCTAATGCACAGACTTGGGTAAAAAAAATAGGTTTTGTGTAGCCCAATGGTCACAAACAATTAGAGTAGCAATATTGTTACCTCTACGCACTGAGTTTTCACAACTTCTTCAAGCTTCATGTAGCTTGAGAAAAGTCATGACTCTTCCAAGTTCCAACTATACAATCTCTCTTTCCACCAACTCATAGCAGCCACATGTAGGCATCAGCGACCAACGCAGTAGTAGTCACCAAGCAGAGAAACACCGTAGGAGAATGCGCAGGCAAAACGAGACCAAACCAAAGTCACCAACGCAGGCAGAGAACGGAAGCTTCTTCAATGCAACATCAAAAGAGTTCACGCAGATATAGTAGCTTCAGTCAACTTTACTACTCAACACAGCGACCACTCCTTTAAGCACACTAGGTCACGATAGTCTCCACAATGGGAGTCTCACACTTCACGCTGGTGGAATGAAGATTAAGGTGCAGAACACATATAGATAATAGGCAGACTCCAACACAGAAAATAGCAGGTACAACACGCAGAGGAAATGCATGGACAAAAATTAGGGTTTAGTCAATGAAATGAGCTATTTGAATGGCATGCAAGTAATAATATGCACTCAAAGAATACGCTGGACTGGGAAATTCTAGACTGCGGGCAGAAATTCTTGAAACGTCTACTGGCAAGAGGACACAGAGGGCATATGCCAGAGCTGAGCCAGCAAGCCTCTTCAATGGAAGTGAGTTTGGAAGATTGAAAGCAGGAGAATGGCAGGAAGACTGGCAGGCATGCAGGTAGGAGTTATGGAGCTCTGATACCACTGTCAGGTGGAATAACTCCCGAATTCTTATTATTTCTCCATACAATGCCTTTATTTATACATTTACGATGACTCTTGGGATCACACATCCGAGAGTCTCTTCATATTCTTAATATTTACAATAACATATAATCCCAACGGATTATATTCCAACAATTATGTTTATTCTTTATTTAAAAAAAAAGATATGATTACAATTATTTTTTAATGTTTTATTATGTTTCATTTTTATTTTGAATTGTTTATTTCAATATTAAAATTTAAAATTAATTTTATTTATTTATGAAATGTTCATTATTTTTATGTAAAGGAAAAGTATAGGATTACAAATATTTTTAATATTTTATTATGTTTCATTTTTATTTGGAATTGTTTATTTCAATGTTAAAATTTAAAATGAATTTTTAAATTTTGATTAGATTAAAAGGATTTTTAAATAGTTTATCTTTATCTCATATTTATTGTTTTAATATTTATTTTTATTTTGTATCAAATATGTTTGATACTTTCATATATGTTTTGAGAATTGTGGTTGTAAACTTAGATTGTGTATGGATTTTATCTTAAATATTTTGAGGTATATTTATTATTTACATTTTTGTGCTTTACCTAGTGTAGGGTTGACTTTCATATATGTTTTGAGAATTGTGGTTGTAAACTTAGATTGTGTATGGATTTTATCTTAAATAGTTTGAGGTATATTTATTATTTACATTTTTGTGCTTTACCTAGTGTAGGGTTGACTTGGGGTTTTTAGTTTTTTTCTTTTTTTCTTTAATTTTATTTTGTTTAGAGTAATAATAGTAGTGTTTTCATGATGTCATGCTATCATGGTTTTTATGTTGTTATATTAATAAACTCTTTCTTTTTATGGCTTTAGTGGATATATATATATATATATATATATATATATATATATATATATATAGCATTTTATAGGAAACTTTAGATGTATCAACTTAAATATGTTTTCATGTAGAAAAACACACTTCTTGAGAATTATTTCCTTAATATGGAAACAAGCTACAAGAGGGAATCAACCATGTCATAACCCTCCTATTATTGTGGCTAGTGCCTCCCTTTGGATGATTCTCCACCTTCTTTAGTTAACCCTAAAGTTGAAAGGAGGGATATTAACGAAAACTAAGGATGGTACAAGGACTTGATTTTATAAGATTAAGTGTCATGGATGCACTCACTAGTCATTGTTTTATATTTATTTTTGGGGCTAAAACCATTTACCACTTCATCGATCCAGTGGGCCTTAGCTTAGTTCATGTAAAGAGGGAGGATATACATTTTTTGTCAAGGTTGGCTATAAGCTTATTCTCCAATATGTCCGCAATATCAACAAGTTGAATATACACGACGACGACGATGATGATTAACATCCACTCAGAGCAACTTTGATCTATCGGACCTTAAGAAGGATAATACTTGGTTTACTTTAAAGTCTTGTTCATGTGCTCAAAAAGTTTGCCAAGAAGCTTTCCAAGCTCATTATAGTTTTGGCAAGTTAGGAGCTTATAAATGTTTATATTGTAGCAAATACTATGAAACTTAGATCTAATGTGGGTGTAAGCAAGACACTCGAAGAGAAAGTGATTTTCATCCTTAACGCTAGCTCACACAGATGGCAAACCCTTTTCTCCCATGGAGTTTTGGGAATAGATCAACGCCCTCTTTCGCTATGGAGTTCAAGAGAGTTTGTTCTAATCTTAGCTATATTAATTTTGTTTTATGAAATAGTTACTACCAAGAGATACTTGTGATCTTCCAAGTTAGGATTAATGACCTCCTTATAGTATCTTAATTTTCTCTTAACAACTAAACTTTCCTCACATCACAAACTCTTTTTAAACTCAGAAGTAATAATATTTTTGACATTGTCAATGTGCAAAATGTGGCTTTCATTAATGCCCCAATGGTTTTTAACCAAGCCATGGTATCTTTACACCAACACCGCAAAATTTCGTTTTCATTAATGCCCCCATGGTATCTTTACACCAACATCACTTGAGGGGTAGTTGGTTTTGACTTGAGTTTAAAACAATTTTAGGAAGTCTCTCTTTCTCCATGTTATTTATCTTATGCTTGAACAAAGTCCATACACATAAATAGTTTGTTATTATAAAAATATGAAAACGATGACAACATTGCTAACAAAATTAAAATTAAAGCAAAAAGAAAAAAAGTAAAGAAAATATAAAAAACCTAAGCCAACCATCCACTCTAAAGAATAAGAAAGTAAAATACCTATATACCTCAAAATAGCTAAGATAAAGACCCCAAGCATCTTATGTATGCAACACAATTTTCAAAACACTACATTAGAGGGAAGTTTCAAGCATATTTCATATATATAATCAGAATAAAGTTAAATGTCAAAACAATGAAAGCTAGATAATGATAAAAGATGTAAAAACCTTTTTAATCTAATCAAAATAAATAGAAATACATTTTAAGTTTTAATATTGAGGTAATTATCATCATTCCACCTTAATCTTTCATTAAATATTAAATTAGAGCTTCATAAATTTATTTTAAAAAAATCACAAACTTGTTTTCATAATATTACTGCAATTTCCAACTAAAAATACAACATAAAAAAAATAACTTAACTTACATGCTGTAGGTTTAAATAAACATAAAACTAATAAACTTATCAACTTATAAAACAAGTATATAGCTATTCTACTTCCCTTTCCAATTTCTACTAGCTAAGAAATAGTAATAAAAA
Source organism: Pseudotsuga menziesii (assembly GCA_001517045.1). NCBI lineage: Eukaryota > Viridiplantae > Streptophyta > Pinopsida > Pinales > Pinaceae > Pseudotsuga > Pseudotsuga menziesii. The sequence continues at coordinate 513,628 of LPNX010956119.1, read as the reverse complement.
GTTAAGGATGAAGTACATGACTCAAAAGTCTAGAACTATTTTTTTCTTCAATTAAAAAATCCAAAATTCAACATTAAAAAAATTAAAACAATAATTAAATTTTCTATACATACCTTTGTTATAAAATTCGATTTAATCATAATAAAAAATTAAAATTGAACTAATAACTAAATTTTGAGTTTGTTATGAAAATGAATTTAATCAAAACAAAAAATTAATGTGTTATAAAAATAAATTTAAACCAAAACAATTCTAAAAATAAATTTAAACCAAAAATAAATTTAAACCAAAATAATTGTAAGGATCTTAAAAATTTTGGTAAAAACAAAACATTTATTTAACAAATATTTAAATAGGATATTTAATTAATAACCTTCTCAAATAAATTCCTTATAAAGATGTTAAACATTACCTAAAAGTACTTTTCCATTGTAAAGATGTTAAACATCACCTAAAAGTACTTTTCCATTGTAAAGATGTTAAACATTACCTAAAAGTATTGGTTAACAGTATTCTAAAAAATGTTAAACAATACCTAAGAGTACTGGTTAACAATATTCTAAAAAATGTTAAACATTACCTAAGAGTGTACTTGTTAAAAATATTCTGAACAGATTTTCATCTTAAACAATTTTAATATTGTTCAAATTAATTTAATAAATGCCATGTATAACTATAAATCTCCTTCTTCATTCTACCGAGATATTATTTAATCACGTTTGAACACCAAATTATCTACATCACAAGAAAATTACCAATTTCCATAGAAAACCAAGCCGACACTTCTTCTTGCTCCATTTTACCGTGTATTATATCCACATTTAATTGCATTAAAGCACCAAATAATCTACTTTCGAAAGATTTATCAGTGTCCAGAAAAGCAAACAACTACTTCATAAATAATGAGAAATCATAGTTGTTGTCATCAATAGCTGTAAGAAATAGAGAGAAACCATTGTTTATCATCGTCAAAAATAAGTTATAAGATTGCCATCATATAAACTCTAAACTTTGTGAAATGAAAAATTTGCCACAGTTTATTCTGAACTGATAAAGAGTATAGGAGGGGTCCTTGGTAGCCTAAAAAGGCAGACAACATTATAAAGTGAGAACTTTTCAGGGTAAAGCTAAACCAGGCGAGGAACCAATGACTGAATTTTTAATTTGAATTTAAAAACTTATTGTCTTAACTGAGATAGTTAAATAGAGTCCTTTTTTCCAGAAGAAAAATAGTTCTTCCTTGTTATTCATTTGAATTAAAGGTAATTGTTTACAGCACAAGAAGACCTTCTATATAATAGACATATCCAAAACAAAGGAGAATAAAATCAGAGTCTCACCAATGAAATACTACCCCCAGCAGATACATCACACAACTACAGGGAGCAGCAGTCCCAAAATCAACCCTTAGTCCATGGAATAACAAGGATAACCTCCATACACCTTTCCATATCCAAGATAACTATTTCTATTTCTAAGTATACAACTACAATTCTCAAAATATATATGAAAGTATCAAAAATATTTCATAAAAAAAATGTTAAAACAATAAATATTGGATAAAGATAAACTATTTGAAAACCTTTTTAATCTAATCAAAATTAAAAAATTCATTTTAAATTTTAACAATTCCAAATAAAAATGAAACATAATAAAAACATTATAAAATATTTATAATCATATGCTTTCCCTTTAAATAAAAGAATGAAGATAATAGATTCATTAAAAAAAACAAAATTCATTTTAAATTTTAATTTTAAAAGAAACAATTCCAAATAAAAATGAAACATATTAAAACATTAAAAAATAATTGTAATCATAGCTTTCCTTTTAAATAAAAAATAAACATAATAAATCCATAAAAAGAATAAATACATTTATTTGTAAATTTTACATTAAAAAAAATATAAATGAATTAATAAATCTATAAAAAGAATAAATACATTTATTTGCAAATTTCACATTAAAAAAACATAATAAATTCATCAAATTAAATAAACACATTCATTTCCAAATTCCTCATAGCATAAAAACATAAATGGTAAAAAAAATAAAATATCTAAAATATGACTCAATCGTCCAAACTGTTGCACCGCATTAGTTTACTGGTTTATTGTAATAGTATGTAACTTAAAAAGATGAGCTAAGTATTTCCAAATGAAAATCGATCAACTAACGAGACGTCACCTTATCAACAGATTATCATTCCACGCCATAGTGTTGTGTATGTCATTATCATACACGATTCACTTCCTTGCAACTGGAAACGACAACCAACTGATTGACTTGCGTGTCTCTCAATTAATTAAGTATTTTACTTTCTAATCACTTTCACTTTCTTTTTCATTTATTGATTTTATATGTAAAGATATTTTTGTTATGAATTATTGACAACTACAACGAAGTATGATTGGTTCTATATCTAAATTTCCTTTTTTTTCCACCAATTAAAAAATTCCGAAATTCAGTACTCAAAATATTGAAATAATAACCATATTTTCTACCAACCAACTTTTCTACACATACAGGAATTTAGAAAATTTAATAAGTTTATTTAAGTATATCTTTTAGAGAATTTTGGATATGAACATTATCTTGGGAAATATTATGTATTACAGATGACATAAAAAATACAAACATGAAGAACTCTACTGTAAAAAGCTACGAGGTCTTTACATCTAGATCACGATTTTCAATCTCCTCCAGAATCCTCCACTTTTGTCTCGGCCCTCTTTGGCTAGTGAAGCTAATAATTGCTTCCGTGCCATAACACTCCACCACTACCTTAATCTCTGTGTTTTTGTTTGTTGTTTTTACAATTTCGAATGCCAGCGGATTGTCTCTCGTTCTCTTTTGTTGATGTATATTTTGCTCGAGCTTTCTAATGTAATTGATGGTTTCCCCAAATAACCCCCATCTGTCAAGATGGATCAAGATCAATAAACAAAACAATGATTCGGGAAAAACCATCAAGCGTGTTTGAATTGTTTGATATCAGCTATCTGTAAAATTCTGTAAAATTCTGTGTGCATAAAATACAATACATTACTCATACAAACAATCATCTTGCTCCCTAGGGATAGGCTATTTAGCATTAGTCGAGTTTAGCTTAACTGTTATTTGCTTTCTGTGATATAGGAACAAAGGACATAAGACGAGAGGTAAGAACCTACGCATCACATTGTGAACCATTTGCTTCCTGATCAACTGCATTTAAGTTTAGGCACTTGCACATGATTTATAAAACGTAAAAAAATCACATAAATGGTGGACTAGGTCGCAACCGATAAAACAGATTTAAACCGTTACTTAATTTTACGGTAGCCGAACCGTAAACCAGACGGATTCCCCATACCAAACAATAAGCGACCTAATAGTTAGTAGTTATTGGGGAGAATCCCTAGTGTCGATACTTGGGATTTTCCAAGCCTCAACAAGTACCAGTGCTTTAAACTTGGTGAAGAAATATTCAATGGTCTCGTAGTGAGCTGGGCTCAATGAGATTAGCTCGTTCTCAAGATGATGGCCTCTCATTTCATCTGTCTTCCCGAATAGTGACTCAAACTTGACCCAAATTTCATTCAGTGTGCCAAGAATTTCTATATGAAATAGAAGTTCTCTTGAAGTGCCGAGGCAGAGCATACCAAAGGCCTCATCAAGCCTATTAAAATACTTAGCTTTCTCCACATTAGAATTGGGCTCATTCTCAGTTCCCATCGTGACCCAGTAAAGGCCCTTGGACCTCAAATAAATGACCATCTCAGACTTCCACTCAAAATAATTGAATGGAGTAAGCAGAGCTCGAGTTTGCTCCATCCTGCTTGCGCAACCTGTGACAAAAATGTTGTTAAACTTGCAAGCAAACACTCAAGTTTTCTGGAAATATGCCCTAAACAACAACTCAAACCTCACAAGATTTGTTTGAAGCTCCAACCAGCTCTGAGACCATGCAATAATTTACTTCTTAATCAGATCTAGGAGCTAGAACAATGTTCACACATGAAGAGTTTGACAAAATGTGCAAGAGAATCAACAAAGAGACAGAAAATACATGGAATAACACATGTCAATGGTGCTAATTTTTTATCATATTATTATCATGCATTTTGTAGATGTTATATTACACATTTATAATACATTGGACCAAATTCAAGTGGCTCTGGCAGCTAATTGGAAAAGTACAAGTGTCATGATGAGAATTGACCCCAAACCCCCCTAGGTGGACCAAAGGAGCTCCAACTAAGCCCAAACAGTCACAAAACCTCATGTGAAGTGTGTTGGGTCATTAACGGGTCCTAGGAAAGCATAGGTGATAAGATAAAGGTGAGTGGGGTGCTCTAGGTGGCAATAAATGCTCATAAGAGAGCTAAAACAGGCCAAATACACCCCTAATGCACTTAGTCAAACTAGAGCCCCAAAAATCAAGGAGGTAGCACCCCTAGACATTAAATGAGATGCACATGTGCTGTGTTGACCAACTAGGGCGTTGTTGTAGGTGTGAATAGGCCAAAATAACCAGTTATATTGTTGAATCAGCTTTCCTAAGTCTTAAACCATAGGTTATCGTTGCATGAAGTCAAATAAAGTTAGCCCAAGGTAAAAACTATGTACTAAGGATGTATTTCTGCTCCAATAGTAGAGATGCCAATGCAAAGACACTCTGATGCCAAGAAAAGAAACATTTCCTTAAAAGAGCTAAGCACAACTAAGGAAGCAGTGGAAATCATTCAAAGACAAGAGGAAATCCCACCGGAGCCTCCAGATATACTTGCCAAGAATTAATTACCATAGTGCATAGTATCCATTACTAGGACATGCCAGCATGAACGAATGTTCAGACTGAGAAAGGAAGAAATGGAGGCCAACGTCATCACCATCATCACTATAACCTGCTCAATCTCTCAAAGGTGATGACGACTCCAAAGATGTGTTGCATTGGCATACCCTGCTGGAGGGAGGTACCACATGAAGAGGAGGACAGATCTCACTAGAACTGTAACAAAGAGAGATAGTGACCATGAGCTGGATTGAGTGACTGTTGCGAGCTCATAGGATTACTCGGGTGTCACATACTCATTCACGGGTACCATCGAGGAAGATTCTGAAGGGAGGAAGGAAAATCCTAGGATGATTTAGAGGCTGAAACTAGAAATGTGGACAAAGAACATCGATGTTACTGATAGGTCCTTCAACCACTGCGTTCTACCCTTACATCCTACTCCACTAAGCGGTAAAAAAATCCAAAAGTAGACAAGAATGACAGGTCTGGAAAGGATTTAGTACTGTTAATGAATGAAACTGTCTTTTGGGGGTTTGTAAAATTAACAGTGGTACCAGGATATATAAACGCTACAATGCATAAGGAAAAACATAGAAGGAACATAAACTCTCCTGCCAGCTGCAAACACGACAGAAACATAAGTTCAAACACAAAACGAACATAAAAGCAGAAGCAAAAAGAATCAGAGAGTTAATTCAACCTGTGCACGAGAAGGTGTGTGAGGTAGTGGCCTCTGTAGAGAGAGACATGCCATAACATGTCAGTTCCAACCCAGTGGAACACATGCAGAAAACATAGGAGGAAGTGCATATAGAAACAAAGAAGTTACTGAAAATCATGGAGGATTTTCAGAACAAAATCAATGCAAGTCAGTTTATTGAGCACTAGCTCGAGCGCCTCAAGATGAGCCACAGGTAAGTGTTAGGGGCCTATTGGGCCTCGGGATGGTAGGGAAAAGTTCTAGATGAATTTTTCTTAAGTATGGAAGAATATCATAAAGGATAAGAGGAAGGAGTTACGATAGAGGAAGCAACATCGAAGGAAAGGGAAGAATGCTGCAATAGAAGAAGGAAAGTTAAGAAGAAGACAAAGAGAAGGCACGGGACGATGAAGCTGCACTAGTTAAGTAAGTTGTGACTGAAGGACAGAGAAAGATACAAGATGACATGCCAGAATATTCGCAGAAGCAGGCGTGTGAAGAAATGTAATGACATGAAAATGATAGTAAGGCATAACGCCAAGAAAGCAACAGTCCTTAGTGATCGTGGGTACAAGCTCGACTGGAGCCAACAGAAACCACATGTGTAAATGCATATATGTAAGTCAGACCAATAGAACCTTTTTGTTATGTATTTTTAGAATAGGAAAGACAACCTGTTGGTTGAAGATAGTAATTTGGTTTGGATAGTGACTAAAGATGAGTCTGTTAGAGTCTGTATCGAGTCAGTATTGATTCTGTAACAAGCATGTATGTGATATGTATCAAGTCTATAATAATTCTATAAAAGAAGGAGCCTAAGCTGTAAATGGGCTAGATGGTTTTTAGCTGGTTAGGTGATACAACAAAGCTTGAGTAAACCTCTAGACTTCTAGAAAATACGCTTGAGCTAGAATTGAGATAGATAGTTTTTGGTTAATGAATTTGGATTGCTGAGTGCATCAGAATAGTGGTTATGCATCTGAGTGCGCAAAGGGTAGAGAAGGTCGAGTTGATCCAGGCTGTGTGCAGATCGCTAGTAGGAGTAGAGTAGAGTGAGAAAGAGAGAATATTAGAGAGCATGAGAGGGAGGAAAGTCTGTAAAGATAGAAGAGAAGATCTTGAACAAAGTCTGTAGCTTCTTGTGCAGACAAAAGGTGCATCTATTTCCTCATGCCAATGCCATATTAAGAGCACCTTGTGGATTTTGCACGGACGGGTTTCCACGTTACATTTTGTGTATATGTGTGAATCTTGAGTAGCTTAGTTAAATGCATAAATTTTTTGTTCAATGATTGATTGATTATTTGGTTGCAAATGGATAAATGTATGAATGTCGTGTTATAGTAATGAATATTCCTATGATGTTTGTTCACTGTGTGTTTGCGTGAAATCACATAAATAAGGGTTGAATCATAACTTGGTGTCGAAGTATTGTGCAAACCAATATTCCACCTTCTCGGTCTTCGTATGAAAACCTTGGCATGGAGCTAAGGTACTAAAACACCCTCCTGCACAAACTATGGAAACTGGTTCTAGCAGTTACCCATAAGGACTAAGATATCTCGGGTGAGATGACATCTATGTCATAGGTGTTGTCGTCTGAGCTCCATTTCGTCGGGCCAATATCTTGGGCTTTGTTGCATTGACCAAGAAGGGGTTGAACCTGGGTCCAGTGTGAGAGAGGGATAGAAAAACCAACAAATAGAATCAGATTGACGAAGAGAAAAGTCATGTTCCAAAATGAAGAGGCACATTTTATGAAGGGATGTATTTGATGCTGAAGAGACATGAGAATTGGATGAATGTTGTTACTGATAAAATAAAAGCAGATGCATGAATTGGAAGTAAGGCATCTCTGTTGTCCAGATCCATGAAGTCAGAGACCAAGTAAACATGGTGGCACTAGGGCAGGCAACAAGCCTGCATGGGGTTGTAGCCTCCTTCCAATTGAAATTGGTAAACAGGGTGTCGTAGCATCCTTTCAGTAGTAGCTGATAAACCAGGGGGTCGTAGCCTCCTGCTAGTAGTTGATAATAAATACGGTGTAGTACCATCCTCATCTGTAGTAGTAGGCATAAACTATTTGTAAATACAATTTTACAGTAATATGAAGTATTGGTGGTTTACCCAATTGGGATTCCACAATAAATTTGTGTTATGTGTGTTCAGTTTGATCTTATGTGTTAATGAAGAAATTAAAAGTGGTTTAAATTGTTAAAAGTTAACAATACCGATTCAACCCCCCCCTCTCAGTATTGTCCAATATTCCAAAAATTGGTATCAAAGCTGGTTTCTTCATTATAGTTTAACCACTTGAATGAAGATCATAAATAAAAACCACTAGGGATCAATAAGAAGGGTTAGCCACCAACATACAACCACTTTTCACAGGAGAAAATTATGCATACTGGAGTGTGAGAATGAAGTTCCATCTGATATCTCTTAGATGGAAGGTTTGGGAAGCCATTGAAATAGAATATAAAATAAAAGACGATAGCGTACCTATAGACAGTGTGGAGCTAGGCCAATATGAGGGTAATGCAAAAGCCTTAAATGACATCCTCAGTGGATTGACAAACACTGTATTTGTAAAAGTCATGTAATGAAAAACTGCTAAACAAGCTTGGGATAAGTTGAAGATTATCTATTAAGGGGCATCCAAGGTCAAAGAATCCAAGCTTCAGACATTTAGAGGGAAGTTTGAGAGCCTAAAAATGAAAGAAGAAGAAAACATTGGAGATACCTTCTAAGGGTAGATGAAATTGTAAATGCTATTAGAGGCCTTGGAGGAAAATTAAACGAAATAGAAGTAGTTGTGTTGAGGCCTGGAAAATCGCAGGCAACAACAGCAAGGGATTCTCCCCAGTCAACGTTCCCAACTAGCCCGTGAATGTTTGGTGTAGGGAATCCGTCCGATTTGTGGTTCGGCTATCGTAGGTCAAGTAACAAAAACTAAAAGGTTTTACCGGTTGCGGCCCGGTCCACCGTATATATTTTTGTATTTTGACTTAAAGGATGATATGCAAGTGCCTACTTAACATGCAGAGCAATAAAGAATGCAAGGAGTATTCACAATGTGATGCACAGGTTCTTACCTCTCGTATTAGACTCTCAAGCATCTAAATCACATACATAGCTAGAAATTAAAACTAACTACCTACCTATCCCTAGGGAGCAGACTAGTAACTTATTAATGAGTAATGTATCTTGTGCATGCATCATAAGAGAAATTACAGATAGCCGACATTTCTTCCAAAACACATGAACAATTAAAGATATTTAAAAAACCAGATAGCTAATCACTTAAAAACAACATTCATTACTCATGGTGGCATTTTCATAAAATAAACCAAAAATCATTTAAACAAGAACGTAGGTCCTGAAAGTCAAAACGATCTCACAGTTAGTGGACAAAAGCTGAAAACGAAATAGTTCCTCTTCAACAAGTCCATAGCATAACATTGGAATGTTCCACCATACTTTCTCTGACAGGCAAACTGTAACTCTTTATTGGAAAAGGAAGTAGTTCTTCTTACAATATCTCCTTACTAATCTAACTGGGAAAAAGTCCCCATTTTCCTCTAAGTCCTCTATATTTATACAAAAGAATAAGACTGTTGGACTACCCACAAATAACTCTTGGGCTTCCCCAACTCTTCGCCTCCCAAAATTTACTTTCACTAAGTGTTTACAAAATTACAACATATTGCGAAAGTGAACAAATGTTCATGAGGAGGGCCCCTCTTGATTATTTAGAAATTCCTTCCATGCTGAAGCCTCTGAGGCGATGCCTTCAAATTCAGAAGGTTCCAAAAATCAAATATTTATCTCGAATTTTGCAGCCTAGTTCCTGATGGCTTTGATTTTGGCTGCACTCAAGCGAAGCTGATCTTCTAATAGCTGCACATTGACTGCGGAATGATCTACCTCATTCCTTAAGGTCTATTCATCTAGAGCTTTAATGTGTTGTATTCTTCTTTCCTCTTCTTGGTACCTTTTCTGCAAAATTTCCACAAACAGGTTGTGGTCCAGAAAAGCATCTATTCTTTGTTCAGTCTCTACCTGGAATCAGTTATAAGTAATCAGAAGTATTCTAAAGAATTTTGTACATGCCCCTTTTGTCTTTCTAACAACCTTCTTGAACTCCTTGGCTTTGTTGATGGCAAACTCCAATAAGTCGTAGTCCTGCCTAAGGGCCTGTCGATCCTTCGAGGGTAACTCTGCAGGAGCTTCTTCATTGGTTTCTAGTCTTGCCATCCTTGCTGTCAGGACTTCCAGGATGTCCTGAGATCTGTCAACAAAATATGAGGAGGTCTCCAAATTCTCCTCCAACCGGCCATCTACCTGCAAAACCTTGCATCTTTCCTCTTCTATGGCCACCTGCAGCTGAAGCATCTTGGATTTCTGTGCCAGAACGTGTTCTTTGAAAGGTTGAAGACTAACTTGTTGTTCTCTGGCTTCCTCTAAAGCTGCTGTTAGCGAGGTAATCTGCTCTTGAAGTTTTTCCTCCTGCCCTTGAGATTGCCTCTCATTCACCTCCAAGGTAGTCTTCTGCAACTCCAAATCCTTTATCCTATCTAGCAGCTGTTCCTTCTCTACCCTCAACTCCTGATATTCTTGCTGTACTTTCTCTAGACACTCTTGGGCGGTCTCCATAGATATTTTCTCTATCTGGAGAACCTGCAACTCAGCTTTTGAAGAATTGATTTCTTCTTACATGTCTTCAAACTTTCTCTTCAACTTATTGTTTTCTTCTCTTTCCTTTCTCAAGGTATCTTTGAGTTGAGAAGAAGATTTCTTTGACTGCTCCAGATCTGTCATTATTTTATCCACATTGTCCTCTGAAGCATGGATCAATGCCGCCCCCGCCCTGATAGTGAAACTGGGGTCTCTGTCTATTCCGTATACAATGGTCCTATCATTTATCATCTTACCAGACAGGCCCCCTATTTCAACCTTCCTCTTAGTTCTTTTTACTATCATTTTCTTTTCTTTATCATAAAAGATAGTATTAAAATCAGGCACCTCTTCCCCTTTCTTCTGTTCAAAGGGGATCAACCTAAGGGTGGGGACCATAGACTGTCCAGGTGTGTTGGCAGCGGGTACCTTAGGATCCTGGATGTCTAGATTTTCCATGTCCTGGGCTTGACTGTCTGCTGCGTCAGAAGCTGATTGTTCGGTCACTATTTGTGTCAGCTTTATCTTCTCTGCCTCCTGTTTCTTCAGCTCCTCATCTAACTTCCTTTTTCTTTCTTCTTCTTCGCTTTTGGCATCTTCTTCTGCCTTTCTGGCTGCCTCTTGTGCAACTCTTCTTTTCTCCTCATCCTCTCCCTTTAGCCATCATTCGGCTTCTTGGGATAATCTTTGAGCTTCTTCGTTTCTTTTCCTGATTTCTTCCTCCTCGGCCTTAGCCTGCTCGTCCTGTCCCTTTCCACCTTTGGTGGTGATTTTCTTTTTAAACCTCTTCCTTAAGGCCGTCATGTTTAATGCACTGCAAAAAATGGACTCTTCTCTGTCCCAGTGGATGGTGTACTCAAAATGGACATTAGCCTCTTTGCAGTGCTCTGCAACCTTGCTACGGGAGTCATTCCTGTGGAAGGGCATTTCCCCAAAATGGAACTTCTCCAACTCCTCCACGAATTCATCGGCCTTCTTTACTCTAGTAAATTTATAACTCCCCAACTTGAAAGGCAAAGGAGGGTATGCAGCCTTCTTATGTTCAAATAAAAAACTTCCTATGCCATCTAGGAAGACTTGCCTAACTGCCTCTTTTTGAATTATATAGTCTGTGGCATACTTCGGCAGTTGTGAGGGTGCTCTAGAGCCTCCAAACATGCGGAAATATAGCCCATCCTCAGTCAAGTAATAATCAGCATACTCTTCGATCACCTGCAATGCCTCCTCCGACATGCAGTTGCATTCTTTTAAGAAAATTAGGGTATACAAAGGCATAATGAAATGCTCACACACCTCCGTGTAGTGATTGTGGTATTTGTGAGCCCATAGTGGCTTGTATGCGGAGTAAACAGGTGTCCTTTCCCGGTCCTAGATGCACCTCAGGCTGGGGAAGGGTTGATTGCATAGTATGCAATCAATTAGTATGGAGCTCATGTAAAACTCTGACCTTTTTTGGGACACCCCTCCCAAAGCTGATGCCATGCAGGCCGAAAGGCTATTGGACACGATGTTGGCCCAGTTGAAAATGGTCCCCTGTGTTGCAACATAAAAAATTATCGGCATCCACTCCAATTTGAAGCTTTTGCCGTGGGCTCTCCCAAAAGTCCTATTGAGCATCAAGGCACTGAACCTATAAGGGGTTCTTAAGCTTGCGGTGTCATATTCTCCAGTCGGCTTGGCTCTAAAGTTTCTTCCAGGAATGAGCATCCTTTTGAGTGTCTCGACGAGGTCCATCCTGATGTTTCTCAACCAGTCTTCAGTTAGATATATTTGGGCTCCGGGCATGTGGTAAGATAGGGATACATATCTAGGGATATATGTAGCATAACCCTGTTTATCAGCATTCTCCAGGATCATGGTGGTCACATCTGCCCTGGGCATAATCCACCCAATCACCTCAGAGCATGGAAAGAGTTCGGGTCTCGTAGCAATCTTCATCAGTGAAGACCTCTCTATGTTGGCGTAGATGTTTTATTCCTCAAAGCCTATGTCAGGCACCTCTCGGCGTGTAATCAATCTGTAGATATCTCCCCACTGATATTCAGGCTCTACACCAATTATGCATTTGGTGTCCTCGTAAATATATTCGGTCCTGGTGATGACTTCGACGTCGGGTTCTTCTTCGACCACAGGGGCCTTCTTCTTTTGACGCTTAGACATCTTAAGTTCCGAGGAAATTTCCTGTCATGTACAGAAGATATTTTAGGTTCAACTGGGTAGTTTTCGGACAATTTTAAAGATTAAGATAACAATATGAAGGTTTACCTCGTCTGTGTTAAACATAACTGCAATAAAAAATGAGCAACATTCATTCAACAAATGCTCCTGCCTGAAAAAATGGAACCACTTAGTCCAACAAAGTTCGAGTGTGGGAAAACAAGGTCTATATCACAAATGAAACAATCTTGGGCTCTCTGTGGGCATCATGACCACTACGTTACGCGAAACACCCGAGGCACTTAATTTAGAAACTCAAAGGGGACTCTTCAAGAGATAGCACTGTACATGTTCATTCTACGGTCCATTTTAGATTGGGCGATGCTATACTACCTAGACCGGTTCGGGTTCGAATTCGACCGTGAATCGGGTTGTTCTAGACAGCGAACTGAAAACAACACCGAGGTCTAAGTTTGTGGAAAGCGGGTAACTGGACCAAGGGAAACAAATTCGACATTCCCCAGGAGAGCTGTGAAAATCTTCCCCAAACGGCCAAACACAAAATGGGGCAAACTGGTGTAGACAACGTAACAATTGTCTGCACCGGTTTCCCCATACATCGAGTGTAGGGTAAAAGACTATAACGGCCGCGGAAGATAAACACTCCATGGACTATAGATAACTCCCTATTAACAGTCACACTATTCGCCTAAGCATATATACATGTTACGACGGGAAACTGAGTGAAAACCCTAACTGCGGAAACAAGAAATTAACTCATCCAGTCGAATGGAATGAGATAATGAGTACAAGAGCCTACCTGGCACCGCTGCGTGAATGGCGGGAGGAAAACTGTTGAGATTCCATGACAA
>LPNX010956119.1:482030-500292 GCA_001517045.1 Pseudotsuga menziesii | reverse complement strand
ACTATACTCGGCGGGAAAAGATCATCAGGCGATAAACAACAAAGGATCGGAGAGCATATCAACATTGCCTCCCGTAACGTCGGGTGATGAAATAGTTGGGAGAACCGCCGAGGCATCGACAGAGAAACAAAACCATAAATGCATCGGAGCTCGCAAGATTAGAACGTTGGAGTGATAGAAGGATGAAGAGCCACAACGATGGAAACATAAAAGACATCGAGTTCTGCAAACTGGCAAAATCGGAGAAAAAACCAACATAATTTCAACCAAGAAACATTGGTTCTGCGGAAAACAAAATCAAACCATGCCGGAAAGACAATGCTTTTCAAAGCCGCAAGGGTGGACGCTGAAAACTTAAGGATCAATGAAACAAAAAGGTGGGATCGAAAAATTTAATGCAATCATCGGGTAACTTCGTAATATGCTATCCGCAACAGCGGAAAACGTAGCAACAACATGTCTCGACGGGATTCCAACTGACAGCCGATTGAGACAAATAAGCGAATAAAGGCATCAGAGAACACAATCGGTCCCGATTTATTGTTAGTTTTCCGCAACCGCGGGCGCGCAGATGACTAGATTTCCGATTTGAAGATCCAAAATGCTTCCGATGGTAAAAATCAAACAAATAATAAAACATTGCTGGCATAAAAAATAGTCTTTCTGCAGAATACCAAACAAACTCAAAAGTCAAGCCAAGATGAGTTAAAGGAGGGTCCTGAATTTTTTTTTTTGAAATTTTGGGAAATAGTTGCAGCTGCAACAAGTTGATAAGTTACTAAGAACATTGCCAATGAATTATGACTCAAAGGTGTCCACTTTAGAAGAACGAAATGACCTTGATATTATGACAGTAGATGAACTACATAACATTCTCACTGCATATGAAATGAGAATGGGGTAGAATGATCCTTCAAGAAAAGAGGAAGGATTTAAATCCATAAAAGATTCAGGGAAGTCCGAGGCTCGATCCAAAAACGTTTTAGAGATTCGAGATGATGAAGAAGCCCTTTTTATTAAAAACTTGAAAGAGGTACTGGAAAATACAAAGGAAAACTACCCCTAAAGTGTTTTAGTTGTGGAAGAATCAGACACTTTGTTTCAAAATGTCCTTACTCTAAACAAGATGATAGTGATAAGAGAGAAGTTTCAAAGAAGTTCAAAAAGGGTAAAAAGGGAAACAAAAAGAAAATTCTTTACATAATGGAAGATAGTGAAGTTGAAGATACAAGTGGATATGAAGAAACAAAAATTCTATTCATGGGAATTGATACTCAAGCTTAGAATGGTGAATCAAATGAGGAAGGTATAGTAGACTTAAAAGCTTAACTCATTAGTTCTCTTGAAGAACTTGAAAAATGCAAGATAAAGAACATACAATCAAACCATGTCATTAGCGAATTGGAAACTCAATTCCTTGAGGCCAAAAATATTGAAGAGGACCTAAATTTACAGCTCTAAAGAAGAATACAAGATTATGAAAGGTTTGAAGAAGAGATCATGCAACTTAGGAAAAGGGTTGATGAAGAAGCTATCAAATCAAAGTTTGAGAACAACTCAAAGGTCTTAGATGATATCTTAAGTAGCCAAATACCATCAAGTGATAAATCTGGTCTAGAATATGAGAAAGCAAAGAAGCCATAATATTCCTCTTTCACTGACCAAGGTGGAAATAAAAGAAGTTATGCTGATGTACTGAAAAGTCCCGTGAGAAAGGAAGAATGCAAGAAATCTGGTCCATCCTCCTATGATAAAAATAGAACAAATGAAGTGTCCAAAAGACCAATGACAAATAGATAATGGGATATATTTTTGGGTCATTGTTGTGCTTGTAATAACTTTGGTCACAAAGCGTTAAATTGCGGAGCCCTTAGAAAGTTTCGAGAATACAAGAAGAATCCACCTAGTGACAAACCAAACGGAAGAAATCATAACCTCTTTACACTTCTTCAAAGATATGACATAGAGTGTTACAAATGTAATAACTATGGACATATGGTAAGAAATTGTAAACTGGTGACTCCTACAAAGAAGATTGTTGCAAGTAAGTTTCAAGACAAAAACCAAAAGAAGGATTGGAAGAAAAAGGAAGAAAATGAGAGATCCATGATTGTCGTATGCGCAACAGAGAAATAAGATATATGGCATATAGACAGTGGGTGTTTAAAACATATGACAGGTGATCCAACCAGGTTCATAAAATTAAAAGATAATAAGGGTAGATTAAAATTTGGAGACAATAAGTCTTCCAAAATAATTGGCAAAGGTACAACTGTTATCAATAGTAAGATCAAATCAGAAAATGTGTTACTAGTAGAAAACCTTAAGCATAATATCCTCAGTGTAATTCAAACATGTGACCAAGGGCGTATCTGAATTTTTTACTCTGAGAAATGTGAAATCCGGAAAAAGGACTCAGGAATAATTGTTGGTACTGCTGTAAGAAATTCAAACAATGTATACATCCTAGAAAATGAAAATCAATGCCACTTGAGTATGGTTGATGAAAGTTGGTTATGGCACAGAAGGACGAGACACTCAAACTTTGATAATATTGTCAAGGTAAGTAAGAAGGAAGCTGTGAGAGACTTTCCTAAAATTGTGAAACCTCTAAACTCATTTTGTAGACATTGTCAACATGGGAAGCAAACTAAATCCAATTTCAAAACAAAAGAACATATGACCTCACATCCTCTGGAAATAGTTCACACTGATCTTTGTGGACCAAAAAGGACTAAAAGTATGCAAGGAGAATACTATTTTATGATGCTCATTGATGACTATACAAGGATGACTTGGGTAACATTTCTCAAAGAAAAATCAGAAGCTTTTGAAAATTTCAAAATCTTCAAAGCAATGGTTGAAAATGAGATAAATCAGAAAATCAAATGTCTTAGATCAGACAATGGGGGAGAGTTTACCTCAAACGAGTTCAATGATTTTTGTGAAATACATGGGATTAAAAGACAATTTTTAGCTGCAAATACTCCTCATCATAATGGTGTTGTTGAAAGGGATAATAGAATAGTCAAAGAAGCTTCCAGAACAATGCTTAATGAAGCAAAGTTGTCAGATGCATATTGGAGAGAAGCAGTATACATAGCTATCTATATACTTAATAGAGGACAACTCAGAGTGAATAAGGAAAATACTCCTTATGAACTATGGCATGGAAGACTAGCCTTAGTCAAATACTTCGAAGTGTTTGGCAGCAAGTGCTACATTAAAAGGAACGAGGATCATCTTGGAAAGTTTGATTCAAGGACTGATGAAGGTATATTTTTAGGATATTCATCCACCAAGAAGGAATATAGATGTTACAATAAAAGGTTACACAAGATTGTATAAAGTGCAGATGTAAGAATAGATGAAATGAAACCAAGAAGGATAAGAAGTCATGATGGAGATATAAGTACAAATTATGAAGAAAAGGAAGACCTGCAAAAGGATGAAAGTATTCATTATGAAGAAGAGGAATTAGAGGAGGAAGATACACTGGAAATTCAAGAAGATTCTCTAAGATCCGATACAAAAAATCCATCTAGAAGAATACAAAAAGATCATCCTAAGACACAGATCATCAGTGACAAGGATGTTGGAGTCAGTACAAGGAGAAAACTACTATTTAATGAGCAAGCCCTACTCTCAATATTGGAACCTAAGAATTTTACAGAAACCAGCAAGAATGATGAATGGATCAAGGCCATGAATGAAGAATTGGATCAGATTGAGAAAAATGAAACCCGAGAACTTGTCCCAAGACCCAAAGACAAAAATATTACAGGGACCAAATGGGTGTTCAAGAACAAGTTCAATCAAGATGAACAAGTGATAAGGAACATAGTAAGATTAGTATGTAAAGGGTATGCTCAGATGGAAGGGATTGAATTTGAGGAAACTTATGCCCCTGTAGAAAGACTTGAAGTAAGCATAATGTTTTTAGCACTTTCATGCTATAAAAATTTTAAAGTATATCAAATGGATGTCAAGTCTGCATTTTTTAATGGAAAACTAGAAGAAGAGATTATACTGAACAACCTGAAGGTTTTCTCTTATCAGAAAACATAGACTATGTTTGTAAATTGAAAAAGGCACTCTATGGCCTCAAACAACCTTTAAGGACGTGGTTTTCAAGGCTAGATAGCTGCTAAAATAAACAAGGGTTTAAGAGAGGGGCCACTGAAAGTAATCTCTAATTAAAAATTGAAGATGAAAATATGACTATTGTTGTTTTTTATGTAGATGACATCGTATTCAGAAGCAATTTACAAATACTAAGTGTAAACTTTGCTTCTGAAATGAAGAAGGAATTTGAAATGTCAATGTTGGGTGAACTAACACTCTTCTTAGGATTACAAGTGTACCAAAACAGACAAATGAATTTTTATCTCTCAAACCAAGTACATTAAATACATGCTGAAAAGATTTAAGATGGACTATTCCAAGCCTGTTAGTACTCCTATGATCACAGTTTGTAAGTTAAGTAAGGACGATGAGTATGTGGAAGTGGATCATACCATGTATAGATCCATGATAGGAAACCTACTATATGTGATAGCTACAAGACCAGATGTAATGCAAGCTGCATATTTGGTTGCTAGGTTCCAGTCAAGCACCAAAGAAATAAATGTAAAAACAATAAAAATAATCTTCAAATATTTGAAAGGTACTATGGAGCATGGATTGTGGTACCCAAAAAGTCAAGACTTCATCTTGAAAGAATTTACTGATGCAGATTGGGCTGGAAGTGTTGATGATCGGAAAAGCACCAGTGGAGAAACATTCTTCTTGGGAAATCGTTAGGTTTCTTGGTCAAGAAAAAAAACAATCCTCTATCTCACTCTCCACAGTCGAAGCCGAATACATTGCTCTTGTGGCATGTTGCACTCAAGTCATTTGGATGAAGCAGACACTAGAAGAATTGCTTGTGAAGTATGAGCACCTAATAGTAATAAATTGTGATAATAGCAGTGCCATAAATATGTCAAAAAATCTTGTTATGCACTCCAAGACAAAGCATATACCAATAAATTATCACTTCCTGTGAGATCAAGTATCCCAGAAGACTGTTAAGCTAGAGTATGTTGACACAAAAGAATAGATTGCTGATATTTTTACTAATCCACTGCCCAAGGAGGCTTTTGAGCATATTAGACGAAGATTGGGAGTAATCTCTTTACAACAGTTGTTGAAGTAAAGGAATAATCGCAGGGGGAGATGTGTTAACAGGGGGAGCTGTCAGAAGGAAACCCTTGCCATTAATTAAGGAGTTGTTTCCATCAATGCCAAAGGGGCAGAATGTTGAGTTTAGTTGTCATTGATGTCAAAGAAGTTCATTAATTTCAAAGGAAGTGATGATGTGGTCGTTGAGTATGGTTGGCATTGATGTCAAAGAGTTTCAGTAATGACAAAGGAAAAACCTAGGATAAATTTTGCATAGATAAAATTAGCATGTTGTCCCCCATGCTCTGGATTTCATCTTCCAAAGTTGGATGAAAGAAATCCATGTCGGTGCAACTCATCCAGTCTCTCTGAAATGGTCAGTTGAATCATTCATGTAGGTGTAACTTATCCAGTCTCGCTGAAACGATCAAAGAGGGTGCGAAAATATTTTTTTGGCACAACTGAAAGAAATTCGTCGACACTGTCAGAGGTGACTAGCGAGTCGAAAACGAAATGATCGAAGAGTTTGAGAAAACATTGTCGTTAACACAGTTCACTGAACAACTGAACAAAATTCTCCGACACCACCAGAGGTGACTCGTGAGCGGGCATTGAAACGATTAGAGAGATTGGGAAACTATTCTCGATAACAAAGGTTGTCGAGTGTTCAGGTCAACTCGGAGTTTTTCGTCTAAACATTCACGAATTGAAAAGAATAGCGATTCTTAAATCCCGCTGAAACGGTCACGTCCCTAGACCGTGGAGAAAAGATAACAATGTCGTCGATACAATCAGCGCGACTGGAGTTTTGTATCCGATATGGTCGGAGATGCAGTCAAATTCGTTAGCTTATTCACAACGACCAAAACCTTCTAGCGCCAAATTGAATCCATCCTAAGTGACCTAAGGTTTTTGAAAAATATCTAAGTACCAGCTACAGGAACAAACAACGAATTATATCTATAAGAATGTTATTGGTTGAAGAATGTTAGATTTGTTATAATAAGGTAATGACTGTCAAAACAAAATTTATTATTTATTTAATAAATAGAATGAAAGGGTGTAAAATAATACAAGAAAATTCTTATGAGGTCGAGGGTAAATTGATACAAGGACATGCTTATGAGGTCAAGGGTATACCGTATCCCGGAGAGCAAGTTGGTTGTTGTTCACATGCTATCATATTTCTTTGATGACTGAGATTTTCTCGTTCCATTCAAAGCCCATTTGGCTAAACACAATTGTCACTCAGTGGTATGATATTTTACTTATTACCTTTTTGTTAGAAATAATAATTAATTTTCATTTTTTCTTTAGTTCTAATAATAATTGTGTCTCACTTGTTTTATTTTTTACCAATTGTTTTTTTAAAATAAATTAATTTTCCATTTTTTTTAGTTTTATTCTTAGATGTTAAGATAAGTTTAGTTAATAAAATATGCAAAAGCATAAAGCATGTATAAATTGCTTTATTTCTATTATCAAAAACTAAGATAAGTTAAGTAAATAAAACATACACAAGTATAAAGCATGTATGCATATATTAATTTAAGGTTTTAAAGCATACATGCATAAATAAATTTAAGGTTTTAATTTTATACATCCTCGAAGTTTAATTGTATAAACATCAATTAGGTCTATTGTTTATCAATAAAGATTGAAAAAACCCTTCATCTTGGTGTTAAAATTATGTCTCCAACCTCCACCTTCATCATTTTCTTTAGTAAGACTTAGTGTTCCCTTCATCTTAAATCCCTATAGGTAACATCTATCTATTATGCATAGGAGGGAAATAATTATGGAAAAAATGCTAGAGCCATAAATATACCAACTATTCATAAATCAAAGGATGGTGGATACCAAGAAGATTGACTAGTTGTGATTGATGGTTGATATGCAGAGATACTTGAGCAGAAATTGAAAAGAGTGTTGCAGCAGTGTTGATCAGAGTAACGAGCAGAAGACAAGCAGTATTGAGCAGAAGATCGGCAACATCGATGAGCATATTGAGTGATGTGCAATAGATAGATGACAATCAAATATTGGCATCAAGCTTGCAAGATGAATCTTGCACTTGAGGATTGGACTCTTCAAACCCTTTTTAGTTGGAGCTAAGAAAACTAGGTTGGGTCCTATTATGATAGTTGGTGCTCTTTTCATCAGTTGGTGCTTATTGTAATCGAGAATATTGTAGTATTCAATGTACAATAAATCAAGATCAAAATTACAAATACTCTGGTGTCTCTTTTGATGTGATGTTCTACTTATGACTCATGATGAATTTTATTATGCAATTGTTGACATAATGATTGATATACTCTAATTGATTTAAAGAAGGTAAAAAATTTATAAATTTCTCACACACTGATTCACCCCCCCTTTCAATGTGGAGTTTGTTTCCAAAAATTCGTATCAGAGTCACCTTCGTCGTAAGCCTTGCAAGCTTGAAGGAGATCCATGGAGACACAATGGAAGAAAAAGCAAAGTCATTAAGCAATGATGTGCCTGTAGTTGATGTTATAGACTATTTTGATTGGAGGAGCAAAATGAAGGCATAACCGAAGAAGTTTGGCGTTTGGGATATTGTGATCAATCCACCCGCTCCATCAAATAAGAAGGGAAAACTAACTGCACATAAATAAACAAAGAAGGACAATACTACAACCTTGAAATTCTTGATGGATAGACTTCCCAACTCAGTGAAAGAAAGTGTAGGGGAGTACACGTTAGCCAAATACCTATTTTTCAAGTTAGAAAGTAAGTATCAGAAGGAAACACCAGACATAAAAAAGATAGATCAGGAATCAGAAGACAAGCCCCGGGAAGAGGTCAATCAAGAAGAAGACTACAGTAAAGGTATGGACTCTTATGATTGTAATGATAGGTTGTGTGATGAAATTGAGAAGGTTCTTGTAGATGATGATGAAGGGTTATCAAAGGTTGCAGAGGAGATACATCTCAATTTGTTGAATATTGATCTCAAATCCAATTGGTTCATGAACACAGTAAATATGAACCATAGTGAATTCATGAAGTTCAAAAAGAAAATCTTGGATTCTTTGAACGAATATCAGCAGAAGAACAAGACATTGAAAGTGTTGCTAGTGAAGCTCAAACTTAAGGACAAAGAGTTACGAGATTAGATGAAAGACATGGATCCTGAAGTTGAACGACTAAAGACTGAATTGATTAGTCAAAAGGAAGAACAATTAGAGCCTACTAAAGAGCTTGAAGAAACTAGGGAGGTTAATCATGATCTGAAGAATCGGCTGGAGGAATCCAAGAGGATAGAAGAAATATTGAAGAATTAGTTGGAAGAAAAGGAGCAGACAATCCAGAAGCTAGAGATGGAGGTAGTTGGTCTGAGGAAGAAAGGTGAAAATAATGATACTTTTTTCAATTTCAAGGACAGTTCAGTTGTCCTAGATAAGATCTTGGATTTCCAAAGATATCCATGTGACCAGACTGGTATAGGTGACAAGAAGGAGAAAGAAAAATATGAAGATGACACTTGGTCTCCTAAGACTCCAGAAGCAGGTCCATCAACGTCCAAAGTTGCTTCCCATGCACCTACACATGACAACAAAGAATTTGGAAGTTAAAAAATGCAACAAGTAGTTAGGTCTATTCCTCAAAGCAGGCTCAGAAAAGAAACAACTCCAAGACCTAGGTATGAAAGTGGATTCAATGTTTATTGTTATTTTTGTTCTAAATTTGGTCATAAGGCTATGGATTATAGACTCTACAGAAGAATAAGTGCTGGAATCCCCAAGGACAAAGTTAGATGTTGGACATGTAATCAAATTGGAAATATTGCTTCCACCCATCACACATTGAGATAGTACACCCGTAGTGGGTTTGGTCACAAATCCCAAGAATGTGCAAGTCAAAGAAGTCAACTGAGGAAGAGTCCTTCCTACACATTAACAATAAGACCCAATGAACCTTGTAAGAAGACCAATGTAGGATGACCTGAAGATCATAAGACAAAGGATTATAGTTAGGGACACTCTTAGGCATGGAGAAATGAAGTTGATAAAAGAAGTGTTGGAAGTTCCAATAGCTAAGTCAGATGCTGGAAATGCAACCATGTTAGTCACATTGTTGCATATTTTCATACAATGAGGTGTTATAGTTGTAGTGAAATTGGGCACAAATCTCAAGATTATTGGAGTACACAGAAACAACCCTTGAGAAGTCTCTTATGCAAATCATCAAGGAAAGCCAGTACAGATGAAGAAACAAATGTTGAAAGGGAAAATGGCAAGAAGCAAGTATGGATGATTAAGACCGAGGAGTTACATATAGGAGAGGTTGATCAGAGTAGGGAAGATGGATTCCATATGGCAAGCCAAGTGTAAGGTATCTCAAAGACCTTAGCACACCTTGAGTTCATGAGGCTAGAGGATGAACTTAATGAAGATATGATGGTTACTCCATGTATACAGAGAGGTCCTAGGATCGTGCATATTGATAGGGGGAGCAGTGAGCAGTGAGCAGTGATAAGAGGTTTCAAATGTAGGTATGTGGACACCCTTTTCCATTGATGCCAAATGGGGGGAAATGAAGACAAAAGGGGAAAATTCTCATAAGAGGAGAATGAGTTGTTATCATCAATGACAAAGAGGGAAATTGTTGATGAAATTGTCATTGATGCCAACATGGACTTGTAGTGTCCCCACAGGTTGTCATTGAGGCCACCAATCCCACTTGCAGTGCCTTGGACCCCTTACATGGTGGGTTTGTGCCTTGAAGAACCTTGTACCCAGTTGATAAGGTCCTTGTACCCACAAGGTTGGAACTTGGAGCCACCACCTTGTTAATGATGTTGAAGACCCTAATAATGATGCTAAAGACCCCAGAGATGGTGTTGCAACCCTTGTGGATGATGGAGAAGTCCTAGATGGTTTAGAGAAGCATTAAAACCTTGAAAAACAATTGAATAAGCTAATGATATGCCAATTTTGATTCTAAGAGTCGTATCAGTGGTAGAAATTGTCTAATTACCTTGGCAGTTGTGTACTGGATAGCTCCACGATTTTAGTTGTGTATTGGACAACTCCATCACGAATGTGAATTGGTTTCTAAATGTCTTTGGCAAGGGATAAGAACATTTGGAGTTGGCCTTGATAACCAAAAATGATCCCATTGACAGATTGCGCACTTGCACACTGTGGGCGGCCCCAAAGAGAGCCAAGGCCACAACCTCTTTGGTGTCCCTGGCCCAGGAAAATGAAAGTAACAGGAAACTGATCATGGAGGAAGGCAAAATCAAGCCCTTGCTAAAGCTCATCAAGTAACCAGGCACCGTCAAAGGGCAATAATCTGCTATAAAATCCATGAAGAAAGGGAAATCAAAACGTAGGTCATGAAGCGCGCGGGAGTTTCAAAATTTAAATTTGAGTCACAATGGCATACTAATATAAATCAAACTACTTAAACTTAAAAATATGTATGATATTTGTTCTTTTTGGTTTATATGCATTGAATATGAATATCATACAAAACTTTCCCAAGGTTTCATTATATGAGAATTTTGGAGACACTCAAACAATGTCTTTAAAAAAAATGCAAAGGTAAATGCTTCATTGGTAGTCTAAAAAAGTGTTGGGGTGTATAAAGAGTTTCATTCCCCACCAATTAAAGGAACTACCAAATATCTTCTTAACTCAATCCTTTTTATGAACTCTTTATTAGCCTCTTTGATGGGGCTTCACTAGAAGCATATTGTGGAGTTTGAATAGTTATAGTTGTAAATAGATTTCAAAAATATTATCTTTGGACAGGCTATGGGGAGGGAAGGCACAAACACCATGGTGGAATTTATGGCATTTTGGTGATTTTTTTTTCTTCTAACAAAACTATCCTATCTTTGCATGTGGTTGTTGATTCTAGAGTAATTATAGATTGGGTTGATGGGAAGGCTAAGTTATAGGTCTCCTTATTAGATCAATATAAATCCATAATTAACAATTTGAAAGGCAACTTTCATTTTCTCTCATTCAAGATGTCTACATGCAATTCAATACTACAACAAATATTCTTTCCAAAAAGGGTATTGGTCATGGAGAAGGTTAGATACATTTTGAAGTATATATGTGTTACAGCTGATTTTACCACATATGGTGAATCACACTTTTATGGCCTTCCCTGTCCCTCTGCAGACTCTTTAGACCCCATGGACCATTTTTGTACCTTTGATGTTTCCAAGATCATCCCTAAAAACATGCAATAATTGTCATACATGAATTTTAACCCCTTTCTCGCGTATATACGCGGATTTGACTCTTAAACCCGCGTACATCGGGATGTGTGCAAAAGGCAAAATTCTTTTGGAGTTATCCTTGATGTGGATCCGACTCACTTGTCTCCTGGCCTTCCATATGCCTTGAGATCGCTCGGATTTGACCTTTCATTACCCCATTGAAGAGCTATATAAGGAACCCTTTGGATACATTGGAGGAGGAATTGAAGAGCAAGAAAACTATAGTCCATTGTTGTCGGAGCTTATATTTGAGTTTGCATCCCTTTGTCCCTTGGAGCACTTTTGTGTTCTTCCTAAGCTTTCCTTTTGATTGTGAGCTTGCTATCGAGAGATGGAGGATTGAAGTGGTGGAGGCCCAAGTGGGGGACTCAGTTTCTCCGATTCACAGATGTGCCGACAGAGGTTGTCACTATTGTAATCTCTGTTTTATATTAATAGAAATATCTTTTCCTATCCAATAATGTATGTTTAAATGAGTATTTGATCCATGGATGCTTTTAAATGTTTTATTGATTATGCTAGAGTATGCCTAACACAATCATATATAGCATGCGTGTCTTGTTTATCGAATGTTGAGGAAGCAATTTATCAATTCAAGCTAGGGTTGGAAAGCTCAATGGGGATCTACATCAACTGTCCGGAATAAGGTACAAATCAAGATCCTTTAGTGTTAGATATTTGGTTTCTCTTGCATATAGGAAAGGATTGATTTCTGGAATCAAGCTGTCTATTGTGGTACCCCAAGCCATAAGAAATTCTCTCCGTAACATAATTGGCGACTCCGCTGGGGAGTTCCTAGTAATTGTCCTTTGGGGGTTTTTATTAGCATTCAATGTTCTTGAATTGCTCTGATTTCTCTGTTTTTGAGTCGGGTCTAGGGGCATGTTTGCTTGGTAGTGTCTGATAGGTGTGAATTTTATCTCAGCTTATCTGTTTGCCTTCATTTTTATCTCTTTTCTTCCTGTACGTGAGTTTTTGCCTCACAGTTGCGTGTACATGCGGGTTTTCTACACACAGTCATGTATGCCTTGAGTTTTTCCTTTTAGAGGAAGATTGAGTGTTACTGGGTGGGTTTTGCCTTTTAGAGGAAGATTGAGTGTTACTGGGTGAGTTTTGATGATTGCCGAGTCTCCTTTGATGCTTCTAGAGTCTGTATACACCTCTATTTCTGACCATAGATGCCTTTTAGGGTAATTTTTTTCAAGAATGTTCTTGTCATTGCATTTTCAATTTTTTGTTTTGGGATTAGTGCATTAGGTCTCTTTTACCTTAGTGATTTGCATGAGTGGTGTTTGAATGTGCTTGCAGAGTCTAGGGGTGGTAGAGTCATTCTTTTGTTTTATTATCTCATTTTTATTCAAAAAATCCAAAAATATTTGCTTCTTTTACATCATTATGCATCATTGCACATTGCATTTTGCATGGTACTTGCACTAGGTTTGCTTAGAGAAGTATTAGTCAGGCTTTCATATAGGAATGATTGCATTTGCCATTTGAAGAAAATTTTGCATTTCACGTAGTAGCATGCCCTGTTTTTCATTTGACACAATGCATTTGCATTGATTGTTAGGTGTGCATTTTGCTTCATGTTGCGTCATAACACCATTGGTTGCATGGTCATCTACCTTTTTTGAGTAATAAAGCCAAATAAAATCAATGCTTAATTAAAATGGATTGCACAATTTTCTTTAATAGGGTACACCAACAAGATTAGGTTTTAGGGTCTTGGAATAGTTCATTGTGAGTAAATTCTCCGAGACCATTAAACAACAACATGTATGTGTCTGTCCAGGTGAGAGTGTGAAATTCCTTAGTATAATTAGTGTTTGTCAGGATCCTCCTCTTACAAGGGAGTTAAACATGAGGCAATGTGAGCAGTTATTGATTGGGATGACCCCTAGTCATAACTGAGTAGCACCGGAGGTATTTCCAGGATTGTATTCGTATCTGGGGGCTCTTTTGAAAAATTCGGGCTTTGCTACCCTGCCCATACGGTCAATATCGCCTGCGACTGTCTGCCTGAGCATTGATTATATTGAGGTGACCTTAGTTGCCTTACCTAGGTTATCGAGGGGGTACTTTGTAGGGGTTATTCTGCAGGTGTCCCGGCCAGGTTGGGGTCAGACAGCACAGTCACTATACGTGTTGAAGCTGAGGGCCACAGTAATTGGTTACGAACCTATGCTTGTTGTGTATGGGAGTCTCAAGCCTCTCCTAGGTGAGACATACCTGCTTCATTCATGAGCTCACATATCCTACCCTTGTTTGCTTGTGATTGGTTTTAGATTATATAGGTGTATGCTCTGTGCATGCTAGCTTGCTTAGGGTTTGCGTAATTAGAAGAGTCTTTTTCATTTTTTGAGTCATTGTGGATTCAGGTTTGACACTTCACCGCTCTCGTCATTTAGCAGGACTTCCGCCCTCTACATCTCCTCCTCCTTTGGGAGAGAGAAACAGACAGTCTAGGCAGACTACTTCTCACATTGATTCACACACGATGGGAGATAATGAAGATGAAATTCCTGAGTTTCCTTCTCCACCTCACGAGGTTGGGGAAGAAGATCCTACTCCTACATATGATCCTTCACCTAATATACCTACACACTATGGGTATGATCCCTCATTCACAAGTCACCGGTATTGGTTTCTAGGTGACGAGACTCATCATGAACCTGCGAGCACTAGTTATGACATGTCTTGTATTCCTGCACATGATTTGGTACAGCATGCCGAGTCAGAGTTTGAACCTAACACTATGCCTAGGGGCATTCCTAGTAATTTCCATGTGGAAAGGTTTGGGAACACAAGTCACATTGCACCCTCCATCCTGGCGGTGGAGGCCACATCACATGTTCGTCCTAGACCTAGTGTTAGTAGTCCTATTAAGATACAAGAACCAAGATGAGTCATTGTAGGGAATACCACTTACATTGTTTCACATGTCCCTTCATCCTCTATTCCTAGTTCTTCGAATGCTATTCCTCCCCCTCATTCATGTGGTCCTTCGGGTGGGAATGTTGCTCCGATTCATGTTCATACTGTTGCTACTCGCGTAGTTGTGTCTCAGAGTCAAGTACCTCTTGTTGTATCAGGAGGTCATATTCCTACTTCTGGAGGTCATATTCCTACTTATGGAGTTTCTCATGGGACATCTTATGGACCATATTATGGACTGCAGTATGCACAGAGTTATTCACCTTATGGGTACAGGTATCAAAAACTCGCTTACTCTCTGAATTATGGATTTGTGGCCCCAAATAGTCAAGGTACACCACATTATGGTTCTTCCATGCCACCCTACATGGGTCAAATGAGAGGAGGATACTATGGCCATGGCCATGGTGGTTACGGTAATCAGTCCTATGTGAACCAAAATTATCACGGAGCGTGTCATCGACCTGCTCAACCTAGGCTCCCTTTCCTCGCAACGTTAAATTTTCCTGACATGTCGAGACTAACAAACGATCCGGTATCTTATGACCCGGCTTGGCCAACTGTCCCTACGAAGCTTCCCTCAGACATTTCCAAATTCTAGGGCAAACTAGGAGAAGATCCTAGTGAACATGTCACTACATTTCACCTTTGGTGCTCTTCTAATTCCTTACACGAAGATTCGATCCGTTTAAGGTTGTTTCAATGCACCCTCACTGGGCCTGCAGCGAAATGGTATATAGAGCTACCTAGGGGGGAATTCACTTTGTTCGATGAATTAGCTATGACTTTTCTCAACCACTTCCAGCTACCAGTGCGTTACGACATTGGTATAGAACTCTTGTCAACATTTCGGCAAGACAAAGCCACACATATCTCGGACTATATCCAAGAGTGGCATAGACGGAAGAGATTGATTAAATCCCTCATACAGTCGGAGTTTCTCCTCAAGTGGTTCCTTAAATCATTACTACCTTATATAGTGAAGGATGTTTCTACATCCGGAGTTCAGAATGAGGAACAAACCATCTATAGGGCGCAGAAATTGGATTTGATTTACACTCAATCCGGTTTGTTATATGAGATCATTCCTAACGCTCCACATTCTAGTTTCGACCCTAAGGTCAAACTTGGACCTGTGGAAATTGAACCCAGTGATAGAACAATTTTAATCACAACAATTATCAATTGATCATGCAAAATCACTCACAAAAGAGACTGAATAATGAGCTGAACACTAAACTGTATTGAATAAGTGTACAATAGCCAACCCTGTAACATAATAGGTTGCTGCATTAAATAATTACATAAGGGATTTGAATGCATGAGGAGGAAATCCGAATCTAGTCAAAAGCAGGCTTACCAAAATTAAGCAAATCCCCCATAGGTGCATAAAGTAGTTTCCAAATCAGTCATGGAGCTCACGAATTGGAAATAGAACTTAGGCAAGCTAAAGAGTGATGGAATGACAACTCATACATGCTTTTCCAAGGAGAAAAGAGTGGAGGATGTAGAGGACAAAAAACTAGTTCGCCTCACCTAGTCAAACTTTCCCAATTGCCTTAAAGCACTGAAAAAGCAGGCAATAAAGCAGAAAAATCAGAAGGGTGCCCAGGAGACCAGGAATAAAGAAAAATTGATTCCTTGAGGTTTCCCATGCACTACATGAGTCAAAATAGGAAATTTTGACCACTATGGATAGGTAAATGACAACTTGCATAAGGTGGAATAATGAGACTAGGCAAATAAGACAAAAATAATTAAATTAATGTCTAAGGTAGCTAACTATGGGTTGATTATTCTAACACCCCCCCTTAAGCCTGAATTATGAGTAATATATCAGAAAATTATAGGGCCTAGCAACAAGGCTTAGTCACCCTTTACATACTGCATGTCCATACAACCAAGGAAAGAGGCAAAAACCACATGGGAAAATCCTCCCTTAAACATGGACTGTAAAACAAAATTTGGAAATCTTGTCTTCACTCATGCTTCACAGCATGATCAGCAATCCCCAGCAGTGATTTGAGATTGTTGAAGGTCTTCTCACAAAATGCTTTGGTGAAGATATCAGCTACTTGTTCTGAAGATGAACATAAGAGTAGGTAAATGGTGCCATCATGCACAAGCTCTCTGATGTAGTGCATATGGATATCAATGTGTTTGGTTCTCTGCTTCTGAACTGGATCATTGCAGATTCGAATGGTACTCTGGTTATCACAGTAGATGGTAGTTGAGTACTCTGATTTTAAGCCACACTCTCCAAGTAAACCCTGCAACCATAAACATTGAGTTGCTGCATTAACAACTCCTCTGTACTCTGCTTCTGTAGATGAGAGTGCAATGACACTCTGTTTCTTGCTTGACCAGCTGATTGGCCCTTCTGCAAGCATGAACACATATCCTGATGTGGAATTTCTATCTGTGCTATCACCTTCCCAATCGATGTTAGTAAATCCAATCAAATCAAGATCATATTTTGCTTTATAGAAGATCCCATGTGTCCTTGTTCCCTGAACAAAGTTAAGGATCCTTTTGGCTGCTTTCCAATGGATCTCATGAAGCTGATCCATGTATCTAGAAGCCACACTTACTGCATAATAAATATCAGGTCTAGTATGTGTAAGATACAACAAACATCCAATCAATTGCCTATATAGTGTATTGTTTACCATAGGTGAAAAATCAGCTTCTTCCAGCTTCACTCCTGAAAGGAAAGGAGTCTTGCTTGGTTTGCAGTCCTTCATTTTG
Organism: Pseudotsuga menziesii; assembly: GCA_001517045.1. NCBI lineage: Eukaryota > Viridiplantae > Streptophyta > Pinopsida > Pinales > Pinaceae > Pseudotsuga > Pseudotsuga menziesii. The sequence continues at coordinate 483,182 of LPNX010956119.1, read as the reverse complement.
AATTTGTTCAGCAAATCCAAGGCATACTTGGACTGGTGCACCTTGATTCCATCTTTGGTTTGAGCAATCTCAAGCCCCAAGAATTGGCTTAAGAGCCTCAAATCTGTCATGGAGAAGGCTTGGTTCATTCCACCCTTCAAGGAAGCAATCTCATCCTTTGAGCTTCCTGTAATGAGGAGGTCATCAACATATAACACAATGATCATTAATGAAACATTAATTAACTTCAAATAGACATTTGGATCTGATTTGCACCAAACAAAATTCAGTGATAGCAAGAAGCTATCAATCTTGGCATACCAAGCCCTGGGGGCTTGCTTTAGCCCATACAATGACTTTCTCAACCTGCACACAAGAGAAGGGTTAGTAGCAAATCCTTGAGGCTGCTGCATATACATCTCTTTAGTGAGATATCCATTCATGAAGGCACATTTTACATCCATGTGATGTACCTCCCATTGCTTTGAGGCTGCAATGGCTAAGGCTAGCCTGATGGAGTCCATCTTTGCCATTGGTGCAAAGGTCTCATTGTAATCTATGCCATGAACCAGTGAGTAGCCCTTGGCTACCAATCTGGCCTTGTACTTTAGAGGTGAACCATCAGCAGCAAATTTGGTCTTGTAGACCCACTTACACTGAACTAACTTCCTCCCTGGAGGAAGATCCACTAGCTCCCATGTGTTGCTCTTCTGGAGTGAGTTGAACTCTTCCTTCATGGCTGTTTTCCATCTTGGATCTCCTGCTGCTTCTTCATATGTTTTAGGATCTGATTCCACCATCAGATAGCATTTCTCAACAAACATAGGATCCTTCATGCACAGACCACTCTCAAATTGAGATCTAGTCCTCCTTGGGTCATTGGGATCCCCAGCTAGGTCTCTTGCTGCATGTAGTGTCTTGGCTGCCCATTTTTGGCCTTGTAGGGCTGTTAGGGTCTGCAATAAACTCATCACTATCAGACATATCAGAATCAGCATGTTCAACAAACTCTTCACTTACTTTCATAGGTTCAGGTGGTGAAGAGGCTTCTCCAACTTCCACTGCTGCAAGGGGTTCTTCTTGAAACTGAACACACCTTTTGATGAAGGCTTTGTTTGTGCTCAAATTTATTAGTTTGTACCCTTTTGAATCTTTAGAGTACCCAACAAATAG
>LPNX010956119.1:460661-480425 GCA_001517045.1 Pseudotsuga menziesii | reverse complement strand
CTCCATCTCTGCTTTCCATTCAAAGAAATTGAAGGGAGTCAAGATGATCTTCTGAGATTGATCCATAGCTCAGAAATTGTCCCGGCTGTCAGTAGAAGGCTCCTAGTCACTGATGTCGAACCTGCAAAACAATTTTGAAGGAGAGAAATAGATCTACAATGGCTCTGATACCATGTGGAAATTGAACCTAGTGATAGAACAATTTTACTCACAACAATTATCAATTAATCATGCAAAATCACTCACAAAAGAGACTGAATAATGAGCTGAACACTAAATTGTATTGAATAAGTGTACAATAGAAAACCCTGTAACATAATAGGTTGCTGTATTAAATAATTACATAAGGGATTCGAATGCATGAGGAGGCAATTCGAATCTAGTCAAAAGCAGGCTTACCAAAATTAAGCAAATCCCCCATTGGTGCATAAAGTAGTTTCCAAATCAGTCATGGAGCTCACGAATTGGAAAAAGCACTTAGGCAAGCTAAAGAGTGATGGAATGACAAATCATAAATGCTTTTCCAAGGAGAAAAGAGTGGAGGATGCAGAGGACAAAAAACTAGTTCACCTGACCTAGTCAAACTTTCCCAATTGCCTTAAAGCACTAAAAAAGCAGGCAATAAAGTAGAAAAAGTAGAAGGGCGCCTAGGAGACCAGGAATAAAGCAGAATTGATTCCTTGAGGTTTACCATGTGCTACATGAGTCAAAATAGGAAAGTTTAACCACTATGGATAGGTAAATGACAACTTGCATAAGGTGGAATCACGAGACTAGGCAAATAAGACAAAACTAATTAAATTAATGTCTAAGGTAGCTAACTATGGGTTGATTATTCTAACAGGACCACATGCCGATGGAATTGTTGGTTGTACCAATACCAAAATTATAGATTTGGTTGTGAAATAGGTCAGTTAATTTTCTATCAACCAATCTGCCTCAGGACAAGCCACGACTTCGTCTCAACCCACCCAAACGACGAATGTGCTTTCGGTGCAATTGTCGGACCAGAAGGGTAACCAGCAACCCGAAAGGAATAAGAAGAAGGGTAAAAACAATCATAAGGGTGGGAATAGGAATGAAAATGCTAATTCTAATGATAAGAATGCTCGAAATGCTGGGGAAGACAAGCATCCTAAATGTAAGGTTAAGTTTCCTTGCAAGTTGTGTAAGGATGACCACCTCACTCACTTGTGCCATCGGATAGAAGAAGCATCGAGGTTCATAGCGCAGGGCCCAGCTGTACTGACCAACCCTTTACCCCATAATCAAAACATGAACTCGAGGATCCATGATCAGTCTGGTGGAGATCAAGATCTGCCAGAAGCTAGTAGTGGTCATGGTTGCATCAATATGGTGCATGCTACTAAGGTTGTGACTCGTTTAAAGGAGTATGGTTCGTCACAACCAGACCTTGGAAAGGAACCTACTCCACCTGGGAGTCCTTTGCATATTGAAAACCCTATGGATAAACCTGAAGTTGCACCTCACATTCCTAAGGGAGTCCTTAAGCGTTTAGGGCACAATCCTAATGCCCGAGCCGCCCAGAACTATTCTGTTGTCGAGGATTTGGGCCACACTCCTTGTGCGATGTCTGCACTCGAAGTACTTCAGAGTTGTCCTTCGCAAAGGAAGGATTTTCTTTCTACTCTTAGTGTTAAAGATGATAACTCTTCCTCTGTCATCAAATTTGAAACCGCGGGACTACAACATCGCTTGCCTTATTATGTGTCTCTCATGATTCATGTAGAATGTCTTAACATGATCGTCAAACGCACTGTGATTGACGAAGGCGCTGCTGCTTCCGTGATGTCTTTGGCGTGTTGGAAGGGTTTGGGTTCCCTCGAGTTTTCTAAATATGCTACCATGTTGACTACTTTTGATGGTAGATCATTTCGGTCGCATGAAATTCTTCCTTCTCTTAAGGTCCATTTGGGAGGGAAGACCGTTGTGATCGAGGTCGAGGTGGTTGATGCGCCCCTTGATTACAATCTATTACTGGGTAGGAATTGGATGTATAGTATCCAAGCCGTAGCTTCTTCTCTATTTCAAGTTGTATGCTTTCCATTCAATGGGAATATAGTTATGATTGATCAAATTACATTCAAGAATCTGTGTGTTACCGCATCTTCAGAAGCTTCTGTCCCGATTGTCGAGCACTCTCAGGCGGCAACTGGGAGTGTGGGTGTTGGCATGTATCCATCCCTTATGGGATCCTTTAATTGTCCTGCACCTATTCTTATGGTCGGGTCTAGTTCTAGTGAGGCTTCATCATCATTGTGTTCGGTGTATTTTCGCACTACCCATATGGAAGATCCTTGGATTCTTCCTACACCAAGTCCTTCGTGTGAGCCTATTGGAATGGACGTGCCATTGCCTGCAGCAATGATAACATATCAAGTGAATCTTGAATGCGTTGCAGAGCCTAGTCCTTCCTCTTCGCGGATGGAGGAGGAGGACCCATATGTGCTGCCTGCATGGGCAGTTGAGTCTTCTCATGTGCATGACTTCCTTGATAGTGTTTTTCCATCAGATGAAGCTATTATTGAGGCTATGTCTGGGGTTGAGCCACCTTGGGAAGAGTTGCATCATAGATCTTACTTTCTTCCTGAGCTTGACAGTTTTGAGTGTGAAGACTTTAGGGATATTCTTAGTGAGAGAATTGGTAGCCCCGTGGTTCCATTAAGCTCTCCTAGTTCGATGGTTGATGCAAACATGGCGAATATATCTCCTACCATTCCTATCAATATCTCTCACGATCCTAGCAAGATTGAGAATGCATATATTGGGGCAGAATGTTCCCATGCTGAGATTCAAGAGTATACTGAGATGTTCAAATAGTTTCGTGATGTATTTACTTGGTCATACGACGAAATGCCAGGTATAGACCCTCGCATTGTTGAACATGAGATTAAAACTTATCCCAATGCTAAGCCTGTTCGACAACACTTGCGTGCGATGAATCCTAGAAAATCACCCGTGATTAAGGCTGAGATAGAAAAACTGTTGAATGTCGGTTTTATCTATCCCGTTCCCTTGATGGAGTGGGTTTCAAATCCCGTTTCGGTTGATAAGAAACAGGGAATGATCCGTATATGCACTGATTTCCGTGACTTGAATCGTGCTTGTCCTAAGAATAATTTTCCCACACCGTTTATTGATCAAATTTTGGATGAGTGTGCTGGAAGCGAGGTATTTTCCTTTATGGACAGCTTTTCCAGATACAATCAGATATAGATCAAACCCGAGGACCAACATAAAACTACATTTATTTGTCCTTGGGGTACCTTTGCATATCGGAAGATGCCTTTCGGCCTTAAAAATGTCGGAGCCACTTTTCAGTGGGATATGAACTTGATCTTCCATGATCTCAAATCAATTAATGAAGTCTTTTTGGATGACCTTGCTACCCATTCTCATCAGAGGATGCATCATTCCTATCATTTGAGATTAGTGTTCGAAAGGTGCCACCATTACTTGGTCAGGTTAAATCCTCATAAATGCATCTTTTGTGTGAATTCTGGTCACTTATTAGGGTTCATTGTCTTCAAGGAGGGTATAAGAGTTGACCCTTTAAAGGTTGAGGCAATACTTCAATTGTCTCCCCTGAGAAACATTAGACATCTTCAATGTTTGCAAGGCATGGCAAATTTCTTGCGGAGATTCGTCGTTAACTTTGCGAATTTGACTAGAGGCTTTATGCGTCTTTTGAAGAAGGACACTACCTTTTGTTGGGATGAGTGAGCCCAAGAGTCCTTTGATGCACTTCAGCGAGCCTTAGCATCGGCCCTGGTGATTAGTCCACTTGACTATAGCCGTGACTTTTTACTTTATGTGCCCGCATACATGGAGACGATTGGTATGGTTTTGGTTCAGGAGGATGAGGAGCTCTAGGAGCATGTCATATATTATTTGAGCGGAAACCTTATAGATGTGGAGATCCGTTATTCCCATGTGGAGAAACTTACCTTAGATACTGTTCATGCAGTTCAAAGATTGAGACACTATATTCTCCTTCGCCAGACCTTGGTGTTAGCCCATGTCAATCCATTTCAGTTCGTCCTCACTATAAGGATGATCAGGGGAAAGTATAATAAGTGGATTGTCATCTTGCAAGAATTCGACCTCGAGTTTGTTTTAGCAAAATAAAAAAAATCGTTGACTTTTGCGAAGCTTATATCTGATTTCCCAAGCGAGGAGGAGGATGAAGTTTGTGAAGATACGTTTGTCGATGAGCACATTTTCCTGATCTCAACTTTGGATCCATGGTATGGGGATATTATCATATATTTACAAACATTGAAGGTCCCTACTCACCTTTCATGGGATGAACGACGACGGTTATGTTACGTATACAAGAATTACCTCATAGTGGATAACACATTATACCGTCGTGGGGTAGATTCCATTTTAGGTCGTTGTTTAACTCATGAGGAGGCTGAGCTTGTTCTGAATAATTTCCATGGAGGGGCATGTGGTGGTCATTTATCTGGGCTTTCTACAGCCCAAAAAATCTTGAGAGCGGGTTATTTCTAGCCGTTGATCTTTAAAGATTGTGTCAATGTGGTCAAGAAGTGCCACCCTTGCCAAGTGTTTGCACACAATATGTGCTCATGTCTTGCCTCGTTACTTCCAATTATCACCGTCGATCCCTTCACTAAGTGGGGGCTTGATTTCATGGATTGCAACCCAGATTCAGCTAGGCGGCATCATCATATTATAGTGGCTGTTGACTATTTCACGAAATGGGTTGAGGCTATGCCCACGGTTAAATCCGACGGTGAGACAGCCGCATATTTCATATTCAACCAGATCATTACTCGTTTCGGTATTTCGAAAGAGCTTGTCACTGACCATGGTAGGAACTTTCAAAATCAGATGATGGAAGAGTTGGCTTCAAAGTTAGGGTATAAGCAGGAGCATTCCTCTTCTTATTACCCTCAAGCGAATGGATAGGTTGAAGTAGTGAACAAATCACTCAAGTCCATTCTCCAATGAACCATCACACAAAGGAAGACCAATTGGCATATCATGTTATATCCTGCTTTGTGGGATTATAGGACCGCGGTTAAGACTGCCACTAGTTTTTCTCCATATCAACTTGTACATGGAGTGGAGTCTGTATTGCTGGTTGAGTGTGAAATCCCTTCTTTGAAGCTATCCATAGAGATCTTACCAGACACTTCCCCATTGGAGGAACATTTGTTCCACTTAGAGCAGCTTGATGCAGTGCTGAGATGCCTTGGTGGCTCTAGAAGTGAATAAGCGTCGCATTAAGGTCCAGTATGATAAATCTGTCCTTCCAAGGAGGTTTAGTGAAGGAGATTTGGTCCTTTTGTGGGATCAAGCTAAAGAACCCTTGGGGGTAGGAAAGTTTAACCCCATGTGGCATGGTCCTTACGTTGTTAAACGTGTGTTAGAGAAGGGCGCATATGAGCTAGTAGATTATGAGGGGACCGCCTTGGCGGAGCCTAGAAATGGGATGTATCTTAAAAAGTAATATGCATGATCCTCAGCGAGGGCTGACTATTGTATATTATTGTACAGTGTTTTGCATAGTTAGGTTTTTTTTATGGTGGTCGGGTTTGTTGATTAGCTTTCATTTCTTATGGCAGATGTTAATGGATTCTTCCATCTATATAGGATTCACGGATGGTGCTAGCCGTAACACTCAACACTCAGCCTCTTCTACTTGGGTGATTTATACTCCTACGGGTTAGGTATTGTCTTCAGGAGGCGTATGTTTACGGCCCTCTTCAAACAATGTTGTTGAATATAGTGCCGTTATTGAGCTTCTACAGGATGCCATTTCACATGGTGTTATCTCTCTTGAGGTACGTCTTGATTCGCAGTTAGTAGTGTCACAACTTAATGGCTTGTATCATGTTAGGGATCCAACATTATTACGAAGATTCTTGCGTGTGAGATTGTTAGAATGGCAATTTGACAACATAACATACATACATGTTCCAAGAATTTATAATCAAGTTGTTGAATCATATGCTAACTATGTGTTAGATTGGCATTTGTTTCATAGATAATAAGCTCATCACAAACATACATTTTTACACATGTAAATAAATAAATCGATCATCATAAAAGTTTTTCATTAAACATCCAAAATGTGATAATACATAAGTGTCATAATACAAAAATGGGGCTTCCGAACCACCAAAATATAAATACATGGTAGTACAAAATGTATCACTCCCAGGTATCTAAGCCTGGGGAGGAGGAGGGGGGTTCTGATCGTGGAATGTCACCATGGCTCTAGCTAGTTGTTGAAACAACTACACCCATGCTCATGGCACACCCACCACCCGATGTTGCATGACCTCAGGCAAGTCCTCGACTTGCGCCATGGGTATCCTATGTGTCAGCCGCACGAAGTTGGTATGAATGCTTTGGAGCATCTGCTCTGCATCCACACTGTTACAGAGAGAAATTCCTATGGCTTGGGGTACCACAACAGACAGCTTGACTCAAGAAATCAATCTTTCCCAATATGCAATAGAAATAAAATGTCTAACACTAAAGGATCAGACCTCATACCTTATTCTGGACGGTTGAAGTAGATCCATGTTCAGCTTTCCAATCTTCAGCTTGAATTGATATAATACTTCCTCAACAACAAGTAAACAATACAAGCATACTATATATCATGGTGTTAGATCTATTCTAGCATATATAATCAATAATGTAAAAGCATTTGATATATTTCAATGGATACAATATTCATTCAAATACACATTATTGGACAGGAAAATATATTTCTATTAATATAAATCAGAGATTACAAGATAGATACAACCTCTGATGGCACGTCTGCGAATCGGAGAAACTGAATCCCCCACTTGGGCCTCCACCACTTCAATCCTCCACCTCTCGATAGCAAGCTCACAAGAAAAAGGCAAGCTTGGGAAGAACACAAAAGTGCTCTAAGGCACAAAGGGATGCATACTCAAGCATAAGTTCCGGCAACAATGGACAATAGTTTCTTTGCTCTCAAATCTCTCTTCTTGCCTTCAATGTACCAAGGGGTTCCTTATATAGCTTTCAAAGGGATAATGAAAGGTCAAATCTGAGCGATCTCAAGGCATATGGAAGGCCAGGAGTCAAATGAGTCGGATCCATGTCAAGGAAAACTCCAAAAGGATTTGGATTATGCACACATCCCAATGTACACGGTTATATGGGTCAAACCCGCGTATGTATGCGGTTATATGGTTAAAAGCCGCGTATATCATTTTTCTTATGTTTTTAGGGATGATCAAGGAAACATCAAATGACAAAAAATGGTCCACGGGGTCTAAAGAGTCTGCAGCGGGAAATGGGAAGGCCATATAAAGTGTGATTCACCTAGAGTGGTGAAATCCGCTATAACAGATGCCCCCTAATGTGTGAGGTCAGAGGGGTCATACGATGGCTGAAATACATTATAAGTCCATCCCAGAAGTGGAGTGATGAAGGATCCCAAATGGAAGACCAGCCACCCAATTAGCATAGTACAATAATACAACTTTGCATATAACTGCAAGTACATATAGCAGTCCCGGATACATAAGAGTACAATGGCCATGAATAGGCATAATACATGATATCACATATGTGATCATCGCCAGGTACAATATACATAGATCAGAATCTCCATGATGAAGATATACAAAGGACCATGATCTCCAAAATGGCTGAAGATATATAATAGATCAAGATCTCCATAGTGGCTGGAAATATCTGACATATACTGGAATCAAGTCATGAGAGCTAAAATCTCATGAACATTGGCACGATCAAGGAGGTAGCATATAAGAGATGCCACCAATCTGGAAAGTCTTCTACACAAACCGCTACGAGTACATGTCCTACTATGCGAATAAAGGTGTCGAGGTCGAACATAGTAGTCCATCGACTGATTACCGGTCATTGATGTATACCGTTAACAGACGCGAGATCACCCACCAATGATGAAAATGGGAATCAAGGTACTAGAGTGCAAACTAACAAGTGTGAATAAATGTGTTGAGGTTGAACACTTGAGAGGATCCATTGATCAGGGGACATTGATGTATTCCCAATAAACTGTCGATGGCGAGAGAACCTGCCACTGATGACTGCAAGTCTCAAGGCACTCAAAATGAATCTAGATTCCAATCCCAGAATAGATGATCTAAATTCGATGGGATGAAATCCGCTGGAAGGAGGGAATTAAGGCATCCCCCATCATCCAACACGAGGTACTCAACAAAGCTGTATAATGTGGAAGGACTCGATCATAAGGTGCACGAACCAGTAACTGTACCGGGGATGGCCGACATGCAAAGTCAAGATAACTGAGGAATGGCCAACACAGGTTTCAACTTCCTTCGAACAAGAGCATAATGTCGTATGGTGACTGAATGAAGGCAGCATAGACTCGATATACAAACTAGGACATCTCCGTGACACAGGAGGCATCAACAGAGGCTCCATAGGGACTGGAAGCTTAACCAGTCAGTGGAGATAAACTCAGATAAACGAGTACAACTCCTAAAGTCAAACTATAACCCAACCAATGGATGTGATATACAGTGCTCTGTTCGAAGGCGACACGACTCGACAGCTGCCAAAGACAACATCTTTCCTTGTCTAGCTTTTTGGTTTATTGATTTTTTGGACTTTTTTCAGTTATTTGAAAAGCTTGAAAAAAGAATAAACTAGCTTTATAGTTACGAACTAGGAGGAGACGAGTGTCATAAGGGAAAACAAACTAGTTCCAAGCAGTGGAACATACCTATGCTCAATGCAAGGATACATGTGTAGGATATCGACACTCGGGGAAAAATCCCCTCCCGGTAAAAAGGGAAATCAAGCTACGAAGGATATAAAAAATGGCTCTGCATGGCTAGACATGAGACAAGCTTGGGCTATATGGCTGAAACGCAATGTCAGGGTAGTCGACATAAAGCTCAATAAGGCAAGAAAAGCTCATGATAATGCATTCACAGCTTGACATAGGGGAGTCCAGAGGGAAAAAGGGCCAGCATAAGATCAAGAGGAGTATGAGGCTCTTGCGAAATGTCATGGCAATACTATACAACAGACTCCCACATCCTAAAGGAGAAAACGTCAGCATGGGCACCAAATGCAAATAAGGCGCTCTACCACTCACATCATGCCACTTCTAAAGCAGCAAGAAGGTTCCGTGACATAATAGAGTGGGTTCGTACCTAAGGTCATGGTGACATGGTCATAAGGTCATGAAAAATGAAAATGGTGGTGAACCTAACATATATGCCAGTGTAGAAATTATACCTGAGATCAGTACGAATGGGTCAATCCAATGGCTGAAATGACATTGCAAAAGGCCTTCTACATCACAAATTAGGTCCAAAACGGTCCAAAATGGTTAGAAAATGTCGAAACTATAGGAAAGGGGGTAAAAATTTTCAAATATTTGAAATTTTTTCTATAAATAGTAAAAAATATAAATCATTTGAAACTTTTACCCATTTGAGCTCTGATTTTCAACTGCAAATTCCAGGATATCCAGCCGGCGGAATTCAAAACCGTTTCTTCCAAGTATTTACTCATGCTCTCCTCTTGCATTTTGATATAATTTTTGTTGATTTTCATGGTTAAATGAAGTTTTTAGGCCATCTCTACATGAGCGCTGCGGCCCACACGGATATCGAGGCTTTTTCCACATATAGGGCTGGCTATACGCGGAAAAGGGGCTAAAACCTGTGTACATATGCGGCTGTTTGCAAAACAGTCACGTATGAGGCCGTGCAAGTGTTTTTCTAAGAAACTAATGGGTAATTTGGCAATTTTTCTTGCAAGATGGTGCTAGAGTGGAGAGAGCGCGAGCATGGTGAAGTAGAGGAAGCAGTAAGGGCCAACATAATGACTCAACAAGCTCTTCGTGGTTGTGGACTCTATAAGTTTTGGTGTCTTGGTGGTTTGAGGGCCAAACCAAGACTGCTACAGATGCTGGTAGAATATTGGGATCCAGACTCAGAGTCCTTCCGTATTGATGGGATGTCTCTCACCATACAGGTGGAAGACATATACTTTATCACATGTTTATCTAGACGAGGGGAGGTGGTGAACCTTCGTTCCCGAGGTGGGCCAGGCGGTGGCCTTACTATTGACGAGTACATAGTTGTGTACTGCTACCCAGATATGGAGAAGGTGGGGAGTCATGTCCCCACCAATGCTATACAGGTGCTGGGCCTAAAGGCCATACTACTGACGCCGAGCAGGATAGCAGGCTTAGCATCACTCCATCATGCCTCGCGACCACTGATGTTCTATGCGGTGGAGTGTATGAGACCGACCATATATTACTGGAGTATTACACTACTGAGCAACATGAAACACCAGCTCAGTGAGTGTAAGGAAGGAAGGATACGGAACTTCGGGTTCAGCAGCATTCTGAGCACGTTTTTCTTCGAGTGTGTTCCAGGATTGAGCCCTAGAGTGGACATTCCTCTCTACGGGGTTCGAGATCCGGCCCAACGGCGTTGGGCAGATGCTATGCGCAGACTGGGGGGTGGTAGGGTGGCCAACCCATATCCAACTGACTTCTTTCCATGGTGGGGATGTCAGATAGTTGCCATAGATGACTACCCCTATGCAGGGATAGACTTCCGGGGGGATCCGGACATGCCATTGCCACCAGGATCGGCATATGGTGAGATAGGTACCGAATCTCGGCTCTCACTCTTTTTAAAATTTTTGAGTTATTTAATTTTTTTGTATTTTCTTGATTATGTGGAATCAAAAAGACATGTTTTTGCGTGACAACACATAGTGACATCTACCATTCATGTGCAGATGTGGGACCATGATGACCAGAGGGCTTCCCACGTCATAGACGGAGGGGAAGAGGATATGACATCACGGGTGTGGATGTAGAGTGAACGCTTCAGAGCATTCATACCGACTTTGTGAGATTGAATCATAGAGTTCCCATGGCGCAAGTCGAGGACTTGCCTGATGCCATGCAGCAACAGGTGGTGGGTGTACCACGCGCATGGGTGCGTTTATTTCGATGGCTAGCTAGAGCCGTGGTGATGTACCATGATCACAACCCTCCTCCTCCACAGGATTAGACACCTGGGAGTGTATATGTTTTGTACGACCGTGTATTATATGATGGTGGCTTTAAAAAGCCCCACTTTTGTATATGACACTATGTATTACCGCATTTTTGATGTATATAAAAACTTTTATGGTGATCGATTTATTTATTTACATGTGTAAAAAATTTTGTGATTAATTTATTATGAATGAGACAAATGCCAATCTAACACGTAGTTAGCATATGAGTCAGCAACTTGATTATCATTTCTTGGAATGTGTATATATGTTATACTGTTAAATTGCCATTCTAACAATCTCACACGTAAGAACCTTCTCAATAACGTCGGATCTCTAACATGGTACAAACCATTGAGCTGTGACACTACTAACTCCAAATCAAGACGTACCTCAAGAGATAGAAAGCCATGTGAAATGACATCCCATAGAAGCTCAATAACGGCGCTATATTTAACAACATTGTTGGAAGATAGCCGTAGACATACACCTCCTGAAGATAGTACCTGACCCATAGGAGTATAAATCACCCAAGCAGCAGAGGCTGAGTGTTGAGTGTGACGGCTTGCACCATCCACGAATCCTATGTAGGTGGAAGATTCCATTGAAATCTGCCAAAAGAAACAGAAACTAATCACAAACCCAATCACGATAAGAAAAATACCTAACTATGCAAAGCTGTACAATAATATACAACAAGCAGCCTTGGCTAAAGATCATGCATAGTATTTTTTGAGATAGAGCCCATTTCTAGGCTCCGCCAAAGTTGTGCCTTCGTAATCGACTAACTCATAGGCACCCTTCTCTAATACACGCTTGACCACGTAAGGACCACACCACATAGGATTAAATTTCCCTGCCCCCAAGGGTTCTTTCGATTGATCCCACAAAAGGACCAAGTATTGGATGGATAGACTTATCGTACTGGACCTTAACGCGACATTTATTAAACTCAAGAGCCACCAAGGCATCCCGACGCTGCTCATCAAGTTGCTCAAGGTGAACCAAACGCTCCTCCAAAGGTGAGGTGTCTGGTAAGAGTTCCACAACTAGCTTCAACGAAGGAATCTCGCATTCAACTGGCAATATCAACTCCACTCCATGCACAAACTGATATGGAGAAAAACCAGTGGCAGTCTTAACCGCGGTTCGATATGCCCACAAAGCAGGGTATAACATAATATGCCAATTCGTCTTGCTTTGTGCGATGGTTCGTTGGAGGATGGACTTGAGTGATTTATTCACTACTTCAACCTGTCCATTCGCTTGGGGGTAGTAAGAAGAGGAGTGCTCTTTCTTATACCCTAACTTGGATGCCAAATATTCCATTATATGGTTCTGAAAGTGCGAGCCGTGGTCAGTGACAAGCTCTTTTGGAATCCCGAACCGAGTAATGATTTGGTTGAATACAAAGTGAGCGGCTGTCTCACTGTCGGATTTTACTGTAGGCATAGCCTCAGCCCATTTCATGAAATAATCAACAGCCACTATAATGTGATGGTGGCCCCCAGCCGAAGCTGGGTTGCAATCCATAAAATCGAGCCCCCACTTAGTGAAGGGACCGGCGGTGATAATAGGATGTAACAGGGAAGGCTTCGAGCGCATATTACGTGTGAACACTTGGCAAGGGTGGCACCTCTTGACCACATCAACACAATCCTTAAAGACCGACGGCTAGAAATAACCCGCTCTCAAAATATTTTGAGCTGTAGAAAGCCCAAATAAATGACCACCACATGCCCCTCCATGGCAATCATTCAGCACAACCTCAGCCTCATCATGAGTCAAACAACATGGTAAAATGGAATCTACCCCATGATGGTACAAAGTATTGTCCACTATAAGGTAGTTCTTAGAGACGTGACGTAATCGTCGTTGTTCATCTCGCGAGAGGTGAGTAGGGGTCCTCTGTGTTTGTAGATATACTATGATATCTCCGTACCATGCGTCAGACATTGAGATTAATAAGATGTGTTCATCAAAAAACGTATCTTCACAAACCAACTCCTCAGCCTCGCTCGGGAAATCCGATATAAGCTCCACAAAAATTAACGACTTCTTCGACTTTGCCGAAACAAATTCGAGATCGAATTCTTGCAGAATGACAATCCATTTATTATACTTTCCCCCAATCATCCTTCGTGTGAGGACGAACTAAAATGGATTGACATGGGCCACAACCAAGGTCTGGCAAAGGAGAATATAATGTCTCAAACTACATGTACGGTAGCTAACCGCATGTACGGTAGCTAAAGAAAGCTTCTCGACATGAGAATAACGAATTTCTACGATAATAAGGTTTCGGCTCAGGTAATATATGACATGCTCTTGGAGCTCCTCATCCTCTTGAGACAAAACCATACCAATCGTCTCTAAGGACGCGGCCACATATAATAGAAAATCACGGCTATAATCCTGAGGACTAATCACCGGGGCTGATGCTAGGGCTCGCTTGAGTGCATCGAAGGACTCCTGGGCTCGCTCATCCCACTCAAAGGGAGTATCCTTCTTCAAGAGACGCATGAAGCCTCTAGTCAAATTGGAAAAGTTGACAAAAAATCTTCGTAAGAAGTTTGCCATGCCTTGCAAACACTGAAGATGACGAATGTTCTTCGGGGGAGACAACTGAAGTATTGCCTCAACCTTCAAAGGGTCGACTCTTATACCCTCTTTTGAAATGATGAATCCTAGTAAACGACCTGACTTCATGCAAAAGATGCACTTATGAGGATTTAATCTAACCGAATAGTGCCAGCATCTTTCGAATACTAATCTCAAGTGATAGGGATGACGCATCCTCATATGAGAATGAGCAGCGAGGTCATCCAAAAATACTTCAATAATAGACTTGAGATCGTGGAAAATCAATGTCATCGCCCGTTGAAATGTAGCTCCGGCATTTTTAAGGCCGAAAGGAATTTTTCGATATGCAAACATTCCCCAAGGACAAATAAATGCAGTCTTGTGTTGGTCCTCAGGTTTAATCTGGATCTGATTATACCCGGAAAAGATGTCCATGAAGGAGAACACCTCGCTACCCGCACACTCATCCAAAATCTGATCTATAAATGGTGTGGGGAAGTTATCCTTAGGACAGGCACAATTCAAATTGTGGAAATCAGTGCATATTTGGATCGCTCCTTGCTTCTTATCCACCAAAATGGGGTTTGAAACCCACTCCGTCAAGGGAACGGGATAGATGAAACCAGCTTTCAATAGCTTCTCTATCTCTGCCTTAATGGCGGGTGCTTTCCTAGGATTCACAGCGCATAAACGTTGTCGAATAGGCTTAGCATTGGGGTAAGTATTAATCTCATGTTCGACAATCCGAGGGTCAATACCTGGCATCTCATCGTAAGACCAAGCAAAAACATCACGGAATTCCTTGAATAGGTCGGTATATTCAAGAATTTCAGCATGGGAACATTTCGCCCCAATATAGACATTCTCAACGGTGCCAGGATTACGAGAGACGTTGATAGGAATCGTGGAAGATATGTTCACCATGTTTCCATCAGCCATCAGACCAGGAGAGCTTAATGGAAGCACGGGACTACCAACTCTCTAACTTAGATTCTCCCTATAATCCTCATGCTTCAAACGGTCAAGCGGTGGAAGGAAATATGATCTATGATGAAGTTCCTCCCATGGCGGCTCAACACCCGACATAGCCTCGATAATCGCTTCATCTGAAGGGAAAACCGTATCAAGGTAGTCGTGGGCATGAGAATATTGTACTGCCCATGCCGGCAACACATAGGGGTCTTCCTCCTCTATCCGCGAAGAGGAAGAACAAGGATATGCAACACTCTCAAGATTAGCTTGATAAGCAATCATGGCTACAGGCAACGACACGTTGGTCTCGATAGGTTCACTCGAAGTACTCAGTGTAGGAAGAATCCATGGGTCTTCCATATGGGTCGTGCAAAAAGACACCGAGGTCGTAGAAGTCGAAGCCTCATCGGAACAAGATCCTATCATGAGGACCGGTGCAGGACAACTAGAGCTTCCCATGAGGGATGGATACATGCCTACACCCACACTCCCAGTTGCCGGCTGAGAGTGGTCAACGATCGGGACCGAAGCTCCCAAAGATGCAGTAACAAGAGGATTCTTGAATGCCATTTGATCAATCGTTACAATCTTTCCGTTATGTGGAAATCATACAACGCGGACCAAGGAAGAAGCAACGGCTTGCATACTATACATCCAGTTCCTACCTAGCAAGAGATTGCAGTCGAGGGGCGCATCAACCACCTCAACCTCTATCGCAACGGTCTTCCCCCCTAAACGGACTTTAAGGGAAGGAAGGATGATGTGTAGCCTAAAAGATCTCCCATCAAAAGCATTTAACATAGTTTCTGATTTCGACAGCTCAGGAGAATCGAGACCCTTCCAACAGGAAAAAGACATCACAGAAGCAGCAGCACCCTCGTCAATCACAGTTCTCTTGACGATCATATTAAGACATTCTATGTGTACCAAAAGCGACACATAATAGGGAAAGTGAGGCTTATGTCCTGCGGTTTCAAATTTGATTCATGAGGAAGAATCATCACCGTTCACACCAAGAGCAGAAAGAAAATCCTTCCTTTGTGAAGGACAACTTTGAAGCACTTCCAATGCAAACATCGCACAAGGAGTATGGCCCAAATCCTTGACAACTGAATAATTTTGGGTAGCTTAGGCATTTGGATTATGCCCCGAATGCTTAAGGACTCTCTTAGGAATGCGAGGTGCAGCCTCAGGTTTATCCGCAGGTTTCTCAATGAGCAAAGGGGTTCCTGGTGGATCAGGTTCTTTGCCTGGGCTGGGTTGTGACAAACTATAATCTTTCACATGAGTCACAACCTTGGCAGCACGGACCATGTTAATGCACCCACGAGCACTAGTCTCTGGTGGATCATTCTCACTAGACTGGTCATGGGACTTCGAGTTCATATTCTGGTTATGCGGTAAAGGGTTCGTTAGCACAGCTGGGCCTTGTGCTAAGAATCTCGAAGCTTCTTCAATCCGAGGGCACAAGTAAGTGAGGTGATCATCCTTACATAGCTTGCAAGGGAATTTAACCTTACATTTCGCTTGCTTGTCCCCCCCAACATTCTTACCGTTCTTGTCATTATTGGTAGCATTCTCATTCTTATTCCCACCCTTTCGATTATTATTCTTACCCTTTCTTCTATTCCGTCCGGGCTGCTGGTTACCCTTCTGGTCCGACGATTGCACAGAAAGTACATTCGTCATTTGGGTGGGTTGAGATGAAGCTGTAGCTTGTCCCGAAGCAGATTGGTTGAACGACAATTGACTAACTTGTTTTGCAACCGAATCTGCAGGTTTCGTACTTGCACAACCCACAATACCATTGGCATGTGGTCCAGGTTTGACCTTGGGATCAAAACTGGAACGAGGAGCGTTGGGAATAATCTCATACAACAAAGCAGACTGAGCGTAGATCAAGTCCAGTTCCTGCACCCTAAATATTGCTTGTTCCTCATTCTGCACTCCAGATGTGGAAACATCCTTCGCTATATATGGCAATAACGATTTGAGGAACCACTCGAGAAGGAACTCCGGTGGTATAAAGGCTTTAATTAATCTCTTCTGTCTATGCCACTCTTGAATATGATCAGAATTATGGGTTGCTTTATCTTGCAGAAATGTCGACAAGAGTTCAGTACCAACGTCATAGCGCACTGGTAGCTGGAAGTGATTAAGAAAATTCATCGCAAGGTCGTCGAACATGGTGAAAGCACCCTAACTCTATATACCATTTCGCAGCAGGCCCTGTGAGAGTGCGTTGAAATAGTCTCAAATGGACTGAATCATGATGTAACGAATTCAAAGAGCACCAAAGGTGAAACATAGTAACGTGTTCACTCAGATCCTCTCCCAATTTACCTTCGAAATTAGGTATGTCCAAAGGAAGCTTGGTAGGGACAGTCGGCCAAGCCGAGTCGTGAGCCACAGGATCATTCGTAAGTCTCGATAAGTCAGGAAGGTTGAGCATTGCGAGGAAAGGGAGCCTAGGATGATGAGGTCGATGCACCGCTCCCTGGTTCATATAGGGTTGAGCACCACCATGGCCTTGGCCATAGTGTCCTCCTCCTGTTTGACCCGTATAGGGTGGTGTGGAAGTACCATAGTATGGTGGACCTTGACTAGTAGGAGTTACAAAGCCGTAGTTATGAGAGTAAGCAGGTTGTTGATACCCACCTCCGTAAGGTGAAGAAACTTGTCCATACTGCATCCCATAATAAGGTCCATAGGTCATCGGATGCGATGCCCCATGAGACACTCCGTAGGTAGGAAGATAAGCTCCGGAAGGAGGGATATACATACCAGAAGCAGGGATATACGCCTTGAACGTGGAAAGTTGACCTCTAGAAGTGTGAACATAGCCTCCCGAAGCAGTGGGCGGTGTGTGAACTTGAGACACAATCGGCCTAGTAACCGCAATATAGACCTGACTCGTAGCCATATACCGGCTCGAAGGACCACGTGAATAAGGTGGAGGATGTACATTTGAAGAACTCGGAACCGAGGATGAATGAATCTGAGTAATAAGATATGTATTACCGCCTATCATCACTCGTCTCGAATCTAGTATCCTAATCGGATCACTAACCCTAGACCTAGGAGGGAGATATGATGTAGCTTCCACCATTGGGACGGAAGGTGCAATGTGACTAGTGCTCCCAAATCTCTCCGCATGGAAAGGAATGAGAGTGCCCCCAAGCATAGTGCTAGGCTCAAATTCGGATTCGACATGAAATGTCAAATCATGTGCAGAGAAACCAAATGTAGCATAACTACCGTAGCTAGTGCTGGTAGGTTCGAAACGAGTCTCGGCATCTTCCGTCATTCCATACTGGTAGTGCGTCAATGGGGAATCAGACCGAGGGTGAGTAGGTCTATCATGCAAGGGTCCTATCTCAGAAATCACAGGACCTAACTCAGCTAGGTCAGGTGAAGGATCGTATGTAGGAGTAAGTTCCCCATCGTCAATACGAATGGGAGGAGGTGGTTCAGGAATATCCTCTGAATGGCCTCCCATGGTGTGTGAATCAGTGTGTGACATAGTCCGCCTAGACTTTCTAGGTCTCTCTCCCAAAGGAGGAGGAGAATTAGAAGGCGGAAGTCCTGCTAATCGACGACAACGGCGAGGAACCGCACTCGAATCCACAATGACTCAAAAAATAGAAAAGACTCTCTATTTACATAAACCCTAGGCCAACTAGCGTGCACAGAGCAATCACTAATAAAATCTAAAGCCAAATGCAAGAAAACAAAGGCTGGATAAGTGAGCTCCCGAATGAAGCAGGTATGTCTCTCCTAGGAGAGGCCCGAGACTCCCATACACAACAAGTGGAGGTATGTAACCAATTATTGTGGCCCTTAGCTTCAACACGTAAAGCGACTATGCTGTCCGACCCCAACCTGGTCGGGACATCTATAGAATAACCTCTACAAGTACCCCCTCGATATCCTAGGTAATGCCACTAAGGTCACCTCAATATAATCAATGCTTAGGTGGACAGTTGCAGGCGGGATTGACCGTATGGGCAAGGTAGCAAAGCCCGAAACTCTCGAAAGAGCCCCCAGATACGAATAAAATCCTGGAAATATCTCCGGTGCTACTCAGTTATGACTAGGGGTCATCCCAATCAATAACTGCTCACACTGCCTTGTGCTTAACTCCTGTTTGAGAGGAGGATCCTGAGAACAATGGTTATACCAAGGATTTCACACTCTCACCTGGACAGACACCTAGATGTTGTTGTTTAGTGATCTTGGAGAATTGACTTACAATGAACTATTCCAAGATCCTAAAACCTAAGCTTGTTCGTGCACCCTAGAAAATAAAAGAGTGTAATTCATTTTACTTTAGCGTTGATTTTAGTTGGCTTTATTACTCAAAAATAGGATATGGTCGTGCAACTAGTGGTGTTATGACGCAACATGAAGTAAAATGCACACCGTAACAATCAATGCAAATGCATTGTGTCCATGAAAACAGGGTATGCGTACTACATGAAATGCACAATTCTTCTTCAAATGATGAATGCAAATATTTCCTATATGAAGTCCTAACTAGTACTCCAAAGCAAATCTAGAGCTAGTGCAAGTACAATGCAAAATGCAAAATGCAATGCATGATGATAAGCAAATGTTTTTAGATTTTTTGATAATAAAAGAGTTGCAAAAAGCAAAAGAATGATTCTATGACCCCCAGACTCTACAAGCACACATAAACATCATTCAAGCAAGGCACTAAGGTAAAAGAACTCTAATGCACTAATCTCAAACAAAAAATCGAAAATGCCATGACAAGAACTTAATTTAGGCTAAAAAAACATTTCTGGTCAGAAACAGAGGTCTAAACAGACTCAGGAAGTGCCAAAGGAGACTCAGCAACTAATAGCATTCACCTAGCAACCAATTATCTTCCACAAAAAGGAAAAACCAAGGGTATACGCGACTGTTCGCAGTAAACCCGCGTGTATACACGGAAATCGCAGAGGAACCTTTCGTGTATACGTGACTGTAAATCAAAAACCCGCGTACAGGAAGAAAATGTGCATAAAATCAAGGTAAACAGGCTGGATGAGACAAACTTCACACCAATCAGACTCTACTAGGAATACATGCCCCTAGAACCAACATAAAAACAAGAGAGAAGGAGCA
>LPNX010956119.1:389258-460254 GCA_001517045.1 Pseudotsuga menziesii | reverse complement strand
GGGCCTCCACCACTTCAATCCTCCATCTCTCGATAGCAAGCTCACAAGCAAAAGGCAAGCTTGGGAAGAACACAAAAGTGCTCTAAGGGACAAAGGGATAGAGACTCAAGCATAAGTTCCGGCAACAATGGACTATAGTTTCTTTGCTCTCAAATCTCTCTTCTTGCCTTCAATGTACCAAGGGGTTCCTTATCTATCTTTCAAAGGGATAATGAAAGGTCGAATCCGAGCGATATCAATGCATATGGAAGGCCAGGAGTCAAATGAGTCGGATCCATGTCAAGGAAAACTCCAAAAGGATTTGGATTATGCACACATCCCAATGTACACGGTTATATGGGTCAAACCCGCATATGTACGCGGTTATATGGTTAAAAGCCGTGTATATCATTTTTCTTATGTTTTTAGGGATGATCAAGGAAACATCAAAGGACAAAAAATGGTCCATGGGATCTAAAGAGTCTGCAGCAGGACAGGGGAAGGCCATATAAAGTGTGATTCACCTAGAGTGGTGAAATCCGCTATAACACACACCCATAATGTCATCTCCTCTTCCCCTCCGTCTATGACGAGGGAAACCATTAGGCCACCGTGGTCCTACATCTACATACATATGATAGGATGTCACTATGTGTTGTCATGAAAAAACATGTCTTTTGAGTCTATATATATCAAAAAACACAAAAAAATTAAAGAATTCACAAAACTTAAAAAGAGGGTTGGGATTCGTTACCAATGTCACCGTATGCTGATCCTGGTGGTAGAGGCATGTCGGGCTCTCTCCAAAAATCTATCCTCGCATAGGGGTAATCATCGATGGCAACTATTTGTCGTCGCCACCATGGAAAGAAATCAACTGGATAGGGGTTGGACACCCTACCTCCACCCAGTCTGTGCATCGCATCTTCCCAACGTCGTTGGGCTGGGTCTCGAACCCCATAAAGAGGAATGTCAACTCTAGGGCTCAGTCCCGGAACATGCTCAAAGAAGAATGTGCTCAGTATACTGCTAAAACTGAAGTTCCGTACCCTGCCCATCTTGCAGTCGATGAGCTGTTGCTTGATGTTACTCAATAGCGCAGTACTCCAATCGTAAACTATGGGTCTCATGCACTCCATTGCATAAAACATCAAGGGCCGCGAGGCTTGGTAGAGTGAGGCTAGCCCTGCTATCCTGCCAAGTGTCAGTAGTATGGCCTTTAGGCCTAGCACCTAAATGGATTTAGTCAGGATCTGACTCCCAACCTTCTCCATGTCCGGATAACAGTATACAACAATATACTCATCTATGGTGAGTCCACCTCCGGGCCCGCAAGAATGTAGGTTCACCACTTCCCCTCGTTGGGACAATCCTGTAATGAAGTATATGTCCTCCACCTCTATAGTGAGGGACATCTGTTCGATATGGAAAGACTCTGAGTCAGGATCCCAGTAGTCTACTAGCATCTGCAGTAGTCTTGGTTTGGCCCTTAAGCCAGCAAGACACCAAAACTTGTAGAGCCCACATGCACAAAGATCTTGTTGAGCCATTAGATCACCCCATACTGCTTCCTCTACATCCCCGTGCTCTCGTTCCCTCCATTCTAGAACCATCTTGCACATTTAATTTGAGTTTTGGTCATTACATGTCTTATAAAAACTTGAACGCGGCCGCATATGGAACTGTTTGCTAAAACAGTCATGTATGTACGTGACTTTGAGCCATTTTTCCATGTATAACCATCCCTATACGCGGAAAAATCCTTGATTTCCGCATGGGACGAGGTGCATATTTTAGAGTGGCATAGAAATCAATTTTGACCATGGAAATTTGAAAAATTTACATGCAAATGAAAGAGCAGAGCATGGGAAGTTACCTGGAAAAAACGGTGTCAGATTCCACCAGCTGAAACTCCCGGAATTCGCGTTTGAAGTTCTGAGCTCAATTGGGTAAAAATTTCAAATGACATATAATGTTTTGAATTTTTTACTATTTATAGAAATTTTGCAAAATTTTGAAAATTTTTACCCCCTTTCTATAGTTTTGGACCATTTCTGACCCTTTTGGACCGTTTTTGACTAATATGATGATGTAGGAGACCGTTTTGAGCGCCGTTTCGACCATTGTTTTGACCCGTTTGTGCCGATTTCAGGTATGATGTTTAAACTGGCATATAGGTTAGATTTCACCTCCATTTGCATTTTGCATGACTTTACGACCATTTCATTATAACCGTAGGTATGAACCCATTCTATCCTGTCACAGAACCTTCTTGTTGTTTTAGAAGTGACATGATGTGAATGGTAGAGCTTGACCGTACATGGGTACTCTAGTCAGCTCCTTGTTTGCATTTGGTGCCCATGCCGATAGTTTGTCCTTTAGGGTGTGGGAGTTTGTTGTATAGTATCACCATGACATTTCACAAGAGCCTCATACTCCTCTTGATCTTTTTGTTGGCTTGTTTCCCCAGGACTCCCTTATGTCAAGTTGTAATTGCATTATCATGAGCTTTGCCTGCCTCATTGAGCCTTATGCTGACTTCCATGACTTTGAGTATCAACCATATAGCCCAAGCTTGTCTCATGTCTAGCCACACAGAGCCATTTTATATATCCTTTGCAGCTTGATTCCCTATTTTTACTGGGAGGGGACTTTCCCCCGAGTGTCGCTATCCTACACATGTGTCCTTGCATTGAGCATAGGTATGTTTCGCTGCTTGGAACTAGTTTGTTTTCCTATTTGACACTTTTCTCCTCCTAGTCTGTAACTTTAAAGTGATTTTATTCTTTTTCAAGCTTTTCAAATATTTGAAAAAGTCCAAAAAAAATAAAAAAACCCAAAAATCCAAACAAGAAAAGATGTTATCTTTGGCAGCAGTCGAGTCGTGTCGCCTTCGAACAGAGCACTATATATTACATCCGTTGGTTGGGTTAATAGTTTGACTTTAGGAGTTGTACTCGTTTATCTGAGTTTATCTCCACCGACTGGTTAAGCTTCCAGTCCCTATGGAGCCTCTGTCGATGCCTCCTGTGTCACAGAGATGTCCTAGTTTTGTATATCGAGTCTATGCTGCCTACATTCAGTCACCATTCGCCTGTATGCTCTTGTTCAAAGGAAGTTGAAACTTGAGTAGGTCATTCCTCAGTTATCTTGACTTTGCATGTCGGCCATTCCTGGTATAGTTACTGGTTCATGCACCTTATGATTGAGTCCTTCCACATTATACAACTTTGCTGAGTACCTCGTGTTGGATGATGGGGGATGCCTTAATGCCCTCCTTCCAGCGGATTTCATCCCATTCACTTCAGATCATTTATTCTGGGATAGGAATCTAGAGTCAGTTTTGAGTGCCTTGAGACTTGTAGTCATGAGTGGCAAGTTCTCTCGCCATTGACAGTTTTTGGGAATACATCAATGTCCCTTGATCGATGGATTCTCTCAAGTGTTCAACCTCAACACATTTATTCACACTTGTTAGTTTACACTCTAGTACCTTGATTCCCATTTTTAGTATCGGTGGGTGATCTCGCATCTGTTAACAGTATACATCAATGACTGATAATTAGACAATGGGATACTATGTTCGACCTCAACACCTCTATTCACATAGTAGGACATGTACTCGTAGCGGTTTGTGTAGAAGACCTTCCAGATTAGTGGCACCTCTTATATCCTACCTCCTTGATCATGCCAATGTTCATGAGATTTCAGCTCTCATGACGTGATTCCAGTATATGTCAGACATTTCCATCCATTATGGAGATCATGATCCTTTGTATATCTTCATCATGGAGATTCTGATATATTTATATTGTACGTGGCGACGACCACACATGTCATATTGTATCATGCCTATTCATGGCCATTATACTCTTATGTATCCGAGACTGTTGTATCTACTTGCAGTTATATGGAGAGCTTTCTCATTGTATTGTAGTGATTGGATGGCTGGTTCTTCATCACTCCACTTATGGGATGGACTTATAATGTATTTCAACCAACGTATGACCCCTCTGACCTCACACATTAGGGGGCATCTGTTACAGCTGATTTTACCACATATGGTGAATCACACTTTTATGGCCTTCCTCATCTCTCTGCAGACTCTTTAGACCCTGTTTCCGCCTTTCACACACTTGGGTCATGTGGCAGAAATCTTCAAGCCACTCGGTGTGTCCTTGAAAGAAAGTCTCGAGTCAAGGCTGTCACCTTGTTCTTGACTCCTCCGTTTAGGCTCAACTCCTAACGAAGCCAAGGGGGGTAGACCCTATTATGTTACTAAGGAAAATTTACTTATTAAGGTGATGTTAAACTGAATGAGTTACTTAGGAGTTCGAGATTTAACTATGGAAAATCAAAGATGGCAAGATACAAAAATGAACACACGAAAGCACAATGCTGAGACACAATATATATATAAAGCAAGAAAATAACCAGTGCCTTAGAATGGAGTTATAAAATAAGATCAATGTACTTGCATGTGCTTGGAGTGAATGTTTTGCGATTGCCTCTTGGTACATTTTAAGTTAAATTTGAAATGTGGGTTGTTTAAAATTAGGCGAAGGGGGGGACTCCAGATATACCCGAGAGTACTTGGAGTATGTCCAAAACTAAACCTTCACGGCTACCTGCAAGGAATATGTGGGCTGAAATGGAGTCTCTAGGGCTACTGTTCATAATGCACCCATTAGGGTGTGACAGAGATCGGCGCCCCGAGGTCACTTTTCAGAAGTTCCCGCTTCCTTTGGGTATTTTTCCACCGTGATGGTTTGATCTAGGTGTTGGATTTTCACCTATTGGTTTGTTAATTTGGGAGAGTGAGTCCTAATTATACTAGTCACTCAATTGATACAGCTTGACTGATCGGATGAACTGCAGCCAATTGTAGAGCATACACACCGGAGTTTTGTCAATTTTAGTAAATTTTCAATGGGTGTTCTTGTTTAAAAGAAAACCCTCCAGGAACCTCTTTCGATCCAAGCGGATCTCAATCAGGGAATCGAGGAGGGGTTAATTTTATAGTATTTGAAAAACAAATAATAGGAAAAATCAAACAGATACACAATTCTAGTTTCCTGATTAGTCCTACCACGAATCTCTTTCCCCTTTCGGGTCAATCGAGAAGTCGTGGGGTAAGTATTACGATTACTTTGAAATATAAAATATGGAATATGAAATTTATAATGAAATAAATTATACTACCCTACAGATTAGATCAATACTAGTTTGAAAATAAATGAGCAAAAAGCAACAAAAAGGACATCGACGCAAATCCCCCCAGGGGGGATGGGGAATGGGCTCGAAAGAGCCTATTCAAAAAATATTTTTATTAACAGCGGTTACAATATCAGAGAACTGATATAATTCCTCTTGATCCTTATATGGAATGAAATCAAGAGCTTACAAAGAGCGAAAATTAAAGGTTTTAGTCAAACGGGAGACCCCTGGGGGGATTTGAACGGTCCTGAGGCCACCTCCGAACAGCAGCTTCCTTTTTTTTTGTCAAACCTGATAAAAACCAGCAAGCATATTAGACTAAAATATGCCCAAAATCACTCTGAAATTACCTTTGGGTCAGCTCACTTTTAACCCAAAAGGGAAGCTGAAAACTAGTTAAAAAGGGAAAACGGGAACCAAGGAAGGCAGGATTTCCTTGGGATCTTGGCTTGAATTTTGGGCAGCCAATAATATGTGCAATTTTATTGCATAATATGAAATTTTAACGTACAGCAAACAGAAATCAAATGCATGCAAGCTACAACTTTTCTTTAAAAATTACATGCAAAAAGGGACTATTTCCCTAAAGCTAGATCTAGAAAGCTTATGAAACTTGTTAAGAGAAAGATCTAGAATATGATATTCGAGAGGATATATCTATGTTGAAATTACTTTTAATATGATATATCTAAACAAAATCAAAGCTATGAAAAAGTAACCGGGTGAAGAGTTGATCTTGAGGGAGGAAGAGGATGAGAGAAATGTTGGCTTCCTTGAAGATCCACAGTGGAGCTTTCAGGTGGAATGTCGAGGGACTATTATCTTTGGAAGGTTTTGGAGAGATTGAAGAAACAAACTAGATCACCATCCTCTCCAATGTAGGAACCTACAGCTCAGCTGAAATCAAGAAACTTGCCAAAAAAACTTGTGAGATCCGATTAGTACATACACAGAGATTCAAAATAATATGCATATAAGCTTATAGGACATGTTGAATCTAGATCTCTAAACATGCATCAAAGGAAAGAGATGGCCAATAAACTTATTGAAAAGCACCTTTCCTACCAAGATTATAATAAGCTTATTATCAATCTTAACAATGGATCTACAAGCAATTAGCAAATCATGAACACAGATACATGTTACCTCAGTAAAACAATGGCAATCATCATCCACACATACAATGGCACAACACCGTCTTGCCTCCAAAGCTTCTCTTTATTTCAAATGAACAATACAACAGTACAATAGTAACAGCACCTCAATCCCAATTCTAACTGGCTTGGAAGAGGGATCTGTGCTTGGATATATACAAAAACCAGGAGATCCAGTTCAGGGGGGGGCAAATCCCAAGGAGATAGACCAAATATGATGATGGAGAGTCCATCAATGCCTGATCTGTGTCTAACTGAGCCAGATCTAAGTCTCACTGAGTGCAATTGTCAATCGGAGAGCTGATCTGACTGACACCTCAACCTGTTGACTGAAGCATCCACCAAAACTCATCCAGATGAGCCAGAACGTGTTGAGGAGAGAGGGAGGGCAAAATTCCCCATAAAGGATGCTGAAGATCAACTATGGATCTGATTTGATCACCTTCTTCAGTCGAGGGTTTGTCAGATCCAGTCAATCTGCTTCAGATCTGACTGGTTTCAATCAGATCGATTGAGAATCCACTGATTTATGATTTTGGATTTGCTCCATTATTCATCAATTTATTAATTAAAATAATCAATAATTGATTTTTGGGGCTTTCTGACCTGAGTGATGGAAAATCACTCAAAACTAGGAAATAGTGGGTCCATGGGTTTACATGGTGCTCTTAGCTTGAAAATGAGCACCTACATGACTGAAACTGATTACCTGGACCACTTTTATTAAAAAATCAATTTTTCCAATTAAACTATTAAAACATAGCCTAAGTTTTGGAAAAATTAAATTTTAATAAAAAACACTGAAAAAACTAAAAAATTGAAAAATTGAAAAAAACCTAGGGGGACTTAGACATGTTCATATGACTCGACCATGATGTCTAGAATGCTTATACATTGACACATAGACTCTAATAACCTCAATATTCCTAAATGCCAAGCCAACCGCCCCAACTTTGGAGGTATGGAGTGAAAAACTAAGAAATCATCAGTCGTTTATTCAACAACCAATAATAACCAAGGGAAAAAACACCCTGGGCTGATCGGATTGACAAATAAAGTCTAAGAGACCGAGTCTTTTACAAACACTATCATGCTAGAACATTTATTACAATTTCCCCATGGGGTACGAACATGTGATATAGTACAACAAGCACTTCCCGGAAGTACTTCCAAAGGTCTTCTGAAGTCCGAACAAGTTATCCTTGTCTGGTTCACCAGGCTCACTTGATAAAAAAACCACTAAGTACAAATTAGGTGGTAACAGACCCCATGGACCATTTTTGTACCTTTGATGTTTCCAAGATCATCCCTAAAAACATGTAATAATTTCCATACGCGACTTTTAACCCCTTTCTAGCGTATATACGCGGATTTGACCCTTAAACCCACGTACATCGGGATGTGTGCAAAAGGCCAAATTCTTTTGGAGTTTTCCTTGATGTGGATCTGACTCACTTGTCTCTTGACCTTCCATATGCCTTGAGATCACTTGGATTCGACCTTTCATTACCCCATTGAAGAGCTATATAAGGAACCCTTTGGATACATTGAAGGAGGAGGAATTGAAGAGCAAGAAAACTATAGTCCATTGTTGTTGAAGCTTATACTTGAGTCTGCATCCCTTTGTCCCTTGGAGCACTTTTGTATTCTTCCCAAGCTTGCCTTTTGCTTGTGAGCTTGCTATCGAGAGATGGAGGATTGAAGTGGTGGAGGCCCAACTGGGGGACTCGATTTCTCCTATTTGCAGACGTGTCGACAGAGGTTGTCACTATTGTAATCTCTGTTTTATATTAATAGAAATATATTTTCCTATCCAATAATGTATGTTTAAATGAGTATTTGATCCATGGATGCTTTTAAATGTTTTATTGATTATGCTAGAGTAGGCCTAACACAATCATATATAGCATGCTTGTCTTGTTTATTGAATGTTGAGGAAGCAATTTATCAATTCAAGATGGAGTTGGAAAGCTCAATGGGGATCTACATCAACTGTCCGGAATAAGATACGAATCGAGATCCTTTAGTGTTAGATATTTGGTTTCTCTTGCATATAGGAAAGGATTGGATTCTAGAGTCAAGCTATCTGTTGTGGTACCCCAAGCCATAGGAATTTCTCTCCGTAACAATATGAAGCAAAGAGTAATAGAGAGAGGCTATATACAATTTTCCAAGATTGTAATTTTCAGGTCTTCTTTAATTGTTGTATAAGTTGTTAGACAGCCTCATTAACCTTAAAATCTTGTGTTTCAACTATTAAAGCTCTTTGTATATGAGTTAGGAGGACTAACCTACATGTATCTAGTTCTTTTTTGTATGTATAGGAATGAAGTCTCTTTTTTTATAAATGGGGTATGAGGAAAGTCAACTTTGGTTTTTATGCTAATTTCTTATGTATTCATGAATATGATGTGAAAGTGTAGAGGGCATTTCATGTAACTTTGATTCAAAATTTTGAATAATAAGTTTTATTTATTTTTTGGTGAAAAAAAAATATATAAGAATGTTATTATTCCAATACAAAAATGACTAAACAACATTAAGAATACATCAACATTGTAAAAACTAATCATATATACAAAGATATTTATAGATTGAGAACATTACTTAATTTTTTTATTTAATTTTTAATATGAACTATGCCATGCCCATATGTCCATGCACTCTAAAAGTGCTTTGAACTTAAAGAGAAATTCAATAGTTAGATACAAGTGTCATGAATATGAACATTGTACCTAGCCCAAATCTTAGTTTATATATATATATATATATGTATGTATGTATGTATGTATGTATGTATGTATGTATGTATAGCCATTATTAATATTTTTATGTTATTTTATATAACAATAATGTAATAGGAAAAAAATAAAATACTATCACAAAATACAGTATTAATATTTAATAATAATATAATTAAAAATGCATTTGATAAAAAAATATTAAATATAAATGACAACCAATATTAATAATTTGACTTGGTAAAATATAATCATTGTACCAAATATTTATTTTAGAATTTTCAATTATTACTTATCTAAGTGTCTAGATTTGCATTTAATTAAAAAGGTTCACTTTACTACAAAGTGTGATGTTGAGGCATTTTAAATTTGAAGAATTAAAGATAGTTAATAAATGCATTAACAACATGGATAAATGTGGGAAAGTAGGTGACAAGGGAGGGTGAGTCAGTTGTGGCTAAATTTGATAGAAAGTCATGGAGTTTATATGTGGGTTGTGAATTGCCACTAATAATGAAGAAGATATACTCCTTGAGGTTTATTTCCTCTCTTTTGCACCATATTCTCCCTGTGTCATTTCAACACTTTCTTCTACTCCATATATTTCATTATGCCTTGGAACCACGTGATTCTCATTCCTCCTCAAGTTTTTCTTCGCTCTCTCTTATGCACCATTTTAATAGTTTCTTCGGCTCCATGTATTTGATATTGTAGAGACAATCTATTTATTTCATCATAATACATGGATGTTTAGTCCATAATAGAATAACAATGAGAGGAAAAGTTGATTTGGAGAAGTATTTAACAATATTTGTATTTTTTTTGTTTGTTATTGTGAACACGGTATCCAAGTATTTGCCAAAGGTTATCAATTCAAGACTATCCTCCTCCTTAGCAGGACTGCATTCCTACTCAAATAATGCAGAGAGATGGTGACTCCAATAAAGAATGGGATGTATGCCTCCAAGCACTTCAGTGATTTATGCAAGGAGGCAAGGATCAAGAGTGATTCGACATCAAGATAAGTATTTAATGCTTTGTGCATTAATGAGTTTTATTTACTTAAACTGAATCACGATATTTTGATGAATTGCAAAATTGTTTAAATGTTACTTGTTAAATCTTGTGGACAATTATGTCATGTATTGCAAGAAAGGTTCATTATGAAGGCTACCAAAGAAATGCTCCATGATCAGTATTTACCCATGCTCTTATGGGAAAATGAATCTAGTACTATAGTTTATGCTCAGAAGAGGATTCTTCACTAGATATTGGGGACAAGACTTGTGAGGAATCATTCATAGGAGTGAAGCCAAAGGTGACTCACTTGAGGATATTTGGTTGTCCAGTATACACCCATGTGCCAAAGAAGAAGAGGAAGATGGTAGATCCTTTAGATCCAACAGAGCCAATGGTTCTACCTAGATATGTTTCAATGATTAGAACGAGGCCAGTGTGGCTTGTTGATACTTTGCAAGATGTAGATAAGTATGTGGCTCCTAGTGATACTTCTAGGGAGAGTAAATGACCTCAAAGGTTCTCTACTTATTTGGAATTGATGAGTCACATCACTGATTCCTAGCCTTCTAGTTATGAGGAGGCAGTAGGCCAACATATTTGGAAGGATATAGTTTCAAGACCTGAGGGGAATTCACTGGTGACTTCCAAGTGGATTTATAAGATCAAGCATGCAGTTCAAATTAGCGTTAGGTCATCTAATTTGCAAGATCAGAGAGTCATGGATGGTATTCAATGTTCTTGAGGGAGAAAAAGGCTCATCTCAGAAAACACACTTGATGGGAGATGACATAGATGGAGGAGTGTGTCTAAATAGTAGCTTGACTTGGAATCCTGGTAGAGGTGCGCCCAAGGTACAACTCAAATTGGAATATTGGCAAATGTGCGCCCAACAAGTGAGCACCTGGAAGAAAAAAATCAAGGGAGCGACAGGTAACGGGGGGATTCCATCACGACTCAATGTTTTCAGCTTGACTTGGAAGCTCGAAAGAGGAGCTTTCAAAGTGATCTCAACTTGGAATCCCGATAGAGGACCTACCAAAGCAAGGTTGACTTGGAAGCTCTACAATGGAGCCATAACAAATCCCAAAACTCTATGTTGGTCATAGGAAGTTTTGGGAAATTTTAGGTACCAGTTTTGGTGTGAATGGGGTTGTGACAAAGTGGTTCGACGAAGTGGACAACTCCAAAGAAGCAGACCATATTTTAGGAAAGTTGGGTTGGTTAGTGAATTCCAACCATAGAGTTGGTTAAGTGGTTAAGAATGTTTGTCCACTTACATTATTAGGATTAGGTAGTGGGTGTGGGGTAAAAGGTTGGGAAGTTCTCTGAAGTCGACACAGATCCTTAGTTTCGTCGGATTGTGTTTCTTTGGTTGCACAACTATTGGGCTTGGCCATTCCAACTGGTCAATAGGGTAGATAATTCTTGCTGCAAGCATATTGTCGATCTCTTTCTTGACTATCTCTCTATATTTATGTGCTAATTTGTATGGCCTCTTCTTTACAGGTTGGGCATCAGGTTTGATGTCGATCTTCATCTCACCCATTTCATGGACTAGTCCTTTGAGATCTTTGTAGTCTCTAGAGAATACATCCTGGAATTCTTTCAGTAGGTTTACTATTTTGGTTATTTGTTCTTCGCTCCAGTAATCACCATTTTTTGCCATTTTTGGTCGATCATCATTTGATATGTCAAACTCTTTATATTTAACTTTGGTGTCTAACCATTCTAGTGCTTTAGCTTCATTGATCGTTCAAATCCCTTCTTTCAATTATGAGAATGTATCAGGAAAGTCTACTGCGGTCATTTGGTCAGTATCTTCTTTGTTGGCTGTGTCGATTTTAAGTACTGTGCGAATTGGTTTTGTTGTTTCTGAGTGATATGATTTCCATCGGAAGCTTTTCCATTCCCGATTTTTGTTTTCCATTTGCAGTATTGTCAACTGTGGTATTATCTTGGTTTGTATGTTATTACATGGTATTGTCGGTCGATCAAAGTTTTGTATCAGAGTGTTGTTATCGGTCGGTTCTATAAATGATTTTATTTGTTTTGCAGTTTCGACTAACTTTTCATTCTACGGTATAAAACTGAAGTCTTTAATGAAGTTCTCTTTAAGTTCATGCCATTGAAATGTTTCACCCCGTGCTTCCTCCATTTTATACCATTTGTTTGGTAATTCGGCTAGCATCGAGGGAAATAGGTGTGGCCATGTATGTTCGTCTTTATACCCAAGTCTTTTCCATTCTCTTTCGCATGTTCTTATGTGCTCCTCTGGGTTTTTCCCTTGGATGAACATAGGTATTTGCGCCTATTTGGTTAGCTTATTTCCTTCGGATATTTCTACGAAGTAAGTCGAAGTTGTTGTCCATGTCTGCAATCTTGTTTGATGGGTATCCTACCATCGTGCAGCTTGTCCTGTAAAGGTTTCTACCAAGATTTGTAGTCGGCCATGTTCACCTATGTTTTTAGATACTTTTTCTATGTGCATAACTGGGGATTCTCTTTCTTTATACCTTGGGATCTGTCTGATACTTACATTTGTTGGGTTTAACGTAGGATATTCCCTACTTTTATTTTTGAATATTTTTGGGATGATGGAGACAAAAAAACATTGT
The DNA here is from genome assembly GCA_001517045.1 of Pseudotsuga menziesii. Classification (NCBI taxonomy): domain Eukaryota; kingdom Viridiplantae; phylum Streptophyta; class Pinopsida; order Pinales; family Pinaceae; genus Pseudotsuga; species Pseudotsuga menziesii. The sequence goes on along the minus strand of LPNX010956119.1, from coordinate 447,528 downwards.
TGGATTGGTTTCTTCTGTACTGCTTGAATGGTCTAGCAACCTCTTGCTTGGGTCTCGTAGTTTTCAACTTCCTAATCATATAATTATGCGTCTGAATTATATCCTACTGAATCTTGATTTCATAAGTGAAGCTCACCATAGATGTTGGGTTCTGTGTAGTATTCGTTATTTTGTATTTGATATAGTTGTCAAATGTCAACTTCTTCATCAATAGGTTCTATCCAAGGTTCCCCTTGGGAAGGATGGATAAGTACTATGAATTTCTGTCTATTCCCTTTTATTTTTTTCCTTTCTTTGTCTAGGGATATTGATTCTTTCATTTTTCTTCCCCAAGGTCGACCTACTAAAGCTGGGAAGGAACTGGATCCTTCCTTAGGGTCAATAATTTCAAAGTCGACTTTGGTCAATATTCCTTTTATTGTTGTATCAACATTTCTCCAAAATTCGATTGGTTCGATCAGACCTTGGTCGACTAACTTGAGGTATATGCCCGACTCATATATTCTAGGTCTACCTCACTATTCCCAAGTGTAATGAGTCATAATATTTACTTGTGAACTAACATCGAGTACAACTTGTCGAACATGGTATCCTTCGATTTCTAGGTCGACAAGTGGGTCGGCATCACTCCTGTCTTTTTGGTTTAGACTGCATATGTTTTTGGTTTGTTTTTCTGTATTATTATTATGCTTCATATTATACAATAATTCAATGAATTGAGATACCACTTTATCATCATGTACTAAATGTATTAATTCTTTAACTGTGTTTTGTCAACTGTCATCAGCTTCTTCCTATCTAGCAAATTCTTTAAATATATTTGTTGCGTCGTTGTATAATTGTTTTTGTTTAGTTGGGTTAGGATAATCGTTCTTTTCTTTGATTTTACTTATACTTGGATTATCTATCCCAATTTTTGGCCCTTGTCAGGTTACTATATGCAGATTCTTTGCATTGATTACATCATGTTTTTGAACACACGACAAGACATTAACATTTTTCTTTTTATTGATTTTGTCGAGCATGGTAGGACAATCCTCTAATGAGTGATCGCCTACACCACAGTTGGTACAAAAATTTAAATGAGTTCTATCCTTGTATGGACAGTCTGCATATCGATGGCCTTCTTTGTAGCATGTAAAGCACTGGATGGGCCGATGTGGTCGATTGTCGCGATTTCCAGAAAATCATCCTCGACCTCCATATCCTCCATGACGGTTGTCGAACTGGCACTCATATCGATGGCCTTCATATCTTTGATTATTTGGTTCATTTTGATCATTGCTTCACTGGTTGTTATCGTTATTCTATGCGACTGTGTTCGTCTGGTAGACTGCTTGGTAGTTTTGTCGATTCTTTAAATTTAGGCGGCATTCGGTCGTTGCGTGACTTTTTACTTCACAGATTGCACTCCAAGATGATTTGCCATGTTTCATGTTATATGGGAAATATTTCGTTGTGTGTTCTCCATGTTCTTGGCAGATGTCGCAGAAGCATTTTGTCTGAACAAATCAAACGTCATGTCGACTTATGTCTTGCCGACAGTTATCTTTAGTGTGTTTGGCCGTGGAGAATTTTGTGCACCATACATCCTGATTCTTGAGGTTCAGCTATTTCAATGATTTTCGCATGATTTCTAGTTGTTCTTCTAGTCTAGTATCCATGGGATATGCTAGGAAATATTCGTCCATCTCTACTTGCAGAGCTTTAGTAAGTGCGTCTTCATACATTTTGAACATCTCCAAGCTTATGTGCCACCGAATTTTCTATGATAGACCTCCAAGAAACCACTGAATTAATAGGTGTTCATCAATTACATATTCTAGTTGGCTGAGGAGGTCTTTCTATCGTTTTTCATATTCCCAGGCAGCTCTGCTGGCTTTTGAGATGTTGTTTTCATCTTTTTGGCTTCCAGATGTTTTGTGTCTGGAGTTTTAAAGAAAGACAAGAATTGTGCTTTAATCTCTGCTTTAGATGCTTTGGGAGTTCTCTCGATATAGGTCATGTACCACGTTATTTCTCTTTTCCTCAAGGAACAGGTGAACTGTGCCATCTGTCGTTCTTTGACCGTAACTTGATTTGCCTCCCATATTGACTCACAGATGAACCAATATCATCTAGGATATCCATCACCCTCATATAGAGGGATATGTGCTAATCCGTGACCCATGTCGGTGTCATTTTCGCTGTCTCCTCCAGGAGGTGGCGGTGGTGGTGGTGGTGGTGGGGGTAGTGTGATGTTTTGTTTGTCTCACTGTACAGAGTTGTTGTTGATGTAACTTTTTTTCCCGTCAGTGGTTTTGTTTTTTGTTTATTCTTCGAAAAGCAGTCAGTTTGGGTCGACTTCTCCTATCGATGTCCAACTACACTGATTTGTCTGCAATTCCGACTGTGCTGTATTTTGAAAAGTTGTGTTTAGCAGGGGGGTGCTCCTTCATGTGTTGGGTAAAGTAAGTGGATACTTCAGTTGGAAGGGTATGCCTGAAGCGTTACCCAGTTTCCTTCCTTCGATTGATGGAGCACTAGATTATTATCATCATTTACCTCATCGTCTAGTCAGCTCCATATACCAAACTCACCAGCTCTTAGTCTTAGGTCTTCTTTGACAATGGCTTGTATCTTGGTACTCGGATTCATTGGAGACAGAGGTATTATCTCCTGGGAAATTTATATTTGGAGAGCTTTAGGCTGCTCTATCCATAAGTCTTCTTCCATGGGTGATGCTTCTTCCTCCACGCCTTCTTCCTGTCAGTCATGACCCGACTCTGGCGGATTTCTTTCCTAGTCTGTCACCATAGTAGTCATCCCTCTTTGCAGTGCTTTAGCCCGTTCTCTTCTCTCTTCCCTTGTTTTCAGCCTCTTCTCTCTTTCTACTTTTTGTAAATCCATCATACCCTTGTGTGTCACTGTTCGTTCTATTTTCTTTTTAGGTTTAATTTTCATTACTGGTGATGGTATCTTCTTCAGTCAACTAGAATCCTCTTCACTTTACCCCAACATATTCCCAGCTACCCCCCCATATCCTACCCAACGCTTTAGAAAGCTCAGATAGTTCTATTTATTTTCTTAGGAAGTACTCCACTCCCTTTCAGCAATGAATTTTCCCACTTTTTCTGTTTCTTCACCCAGTTAGAATTTGGTGGTGGTTCCTATAGTGATGGATGAGGTTCTATGATATCACCCAATCCCTTTTCTATCAGGAATTTGAACAACAGGGTTAGTAAGGATCAAAGGAACTGCTCGGTAAGGTCTGTATAAAATCTTTTCCAAATGCTTTTGACCGAAGTTCTTTCTTCTACGGCTTGTTCCTCACAGAATTCATCTGTGATCTTTTCAAACCACTCCAATAGGTTTGTTCATCCCCCTCGAATCAGTTTCTCCAGTAGCTATTGATCCTTAGTTTATTCTGGATTTTTCATCCAGAAGTTTTTTCAAAAGCTAGGGTACCGATTCTACAAACTTCTCATGTGTTTCAGTGAAGAATTTCTCCTTCTCCTGAGCAATGGTTAATCTGTTTCTCCTTGTGTAGTTCTGCAAATAATTTTCTATCTTACGCTCCCACCAGTTCTTAATCTCCTGTTCTGATATCATCTTCTTATATTAATTATGTTCATATATGTACTACCGGCAACTGAACCAATGTTGTAATCTTACAGATCACAGAGGGTTACCAATAATACACATGGAATCATATAGACATAACAGACAAAAAATACAAGAACATAGATAAGGGACTAACAGATTATATTATAACATGAGGGTCCATACATACACAGAACTGAACCGAGTTCTCATCTGGGTCAACAGCCTAATATATATGATTTACAAACAGTTACATATAACTAGTTGTCGGTTCGTTCAGCCGACACGACCTTATGCATCCAACCTAATCTCCAATTAGTTAGCTATTCGACTAGTCGACTCACCGACTAGCTCCTCCAACAACATGTAGAGGTGGAAAGGTTTGAAATGACAAATGTTTGCAAATTGGAGTTTCTTTTGCGATGACTTTGCGGGTACCTATGTAACTTTTGAAGAGTTGTTCATCAGCATATAGTGAAATGGAGAACTCAGCTCCTCTTTCACCTAGAATCCTTACACCCTTCAATTACATTCATTGGAGGGAAGATATGCAGATAGCCTTGTGAAACAAAGGACTGTTTAGGATAACAATGGGAAGAGAAGTCGAGCCCCAACAATATGTTGAAAAATCCAAGTTTTAGAATAGGCTAGTTGAAACCTTTCGCTTCAAGTGCATCCACATCTCGAGGGAGATGTTGTTCCACCCTGAGGATCTTAGAACTCCAAAGGAATTATTGGACAAACTTGAATCTTTGTTTGGAAAACAAGATGAGCTTAAAATCCATATTCTAGAGAACAAACTCATTGCACTCCAGCCTAGAAACTTTGAGACATTTCAGCAGTTCTTCTCGAAATACAAGGCACTAGTCTTGCAATGCAAATAATGCAAGATAGAGAGGAAGGATGAGTAGCTTATGTTATCAATTCCAAGCAATCTTGGCTCAGAATTATCATTATTTGTATCCACATTCCAATCCAAAATATTATCCATGCCAAATTAGAAAATTCCTTCTGTAGATGCATTTGCAGAGTCATTGATCCAAGATCAAGACAAATCGATTTAGATGGGAGTGCTCAATGCCTCCAAGAAGCAGGCACTCTTAGCTAGAGACTTTGGGAATGCACAAGATAAAGAGAAGAAAAAAGGAATGGAGAATAAAAATTTTGATTTGAATTCAAAGGAGAAGCATAACCCTTCTAATGGAGCCTCAGGTTCCAAGAAGAACAAGAACAAGAAATTTGAGAAATCTCAATGCTCCTACTGTATGAGAGGATTTCATCCATAAAGTCATTGTATGAATAATACCATTGACCAAATGGAAAAAATACTTGAGTAGCACAATATTTCCCTCCCTAAAGGTGCAAGGAATATTGACTCTGGAGAAAAATATGAATATCATGATGAGATATGTCATGCACTGAAGGCTAGCTATTCAAAAACACTTTCCTTCCTCATTGATTCAGGAGCCTCCAATCATATGGTTGCATCTAGAGAATCATTATCTTCATTACAAACTACTGATGTTATGAGTATTCACATGTGTGATGATACCCAAAAGTCGAGCTGAAGGAAAGGGTTCTATCAAGTTAAAACATGGAGTGTTCAAAAATGTGCTCTATGTGCCCTCTTTAGCTGCAAATTTGTTATATGTATACCAGATGACACATACTTGCTCACCAAAGCGAGTAGTATTTGGTCTTGACTCAGTGGAGATCATAGATATCTCAAATGGGAATATTATAGTGAAGGGTATTTCAAACCATGCCTCTAAGGTATATGAATTCTCAACCTTTTTATCATATTGAGATCCAGTACAATCTCAACAGCCATTCGAAAGGGGAGGTAAAAAAATTATATCTACACCTTTTGTTAATTATGTATTGTCTAACGTTTCATATTCAGAAGATGAGGAACAAGATCAACATGATATTGATATTGAGATTGAGACTCAAGAGGATCTATATCCAGATACAACTCCTATTCCAAATCAAAATCCTAAACAGACCCGAAAGCTCATTGAAGCAGTTGGGAATGTTGTTGGGGATCTAGATGACAGAAGAAGAATGAGGTCCCAGTATCGGAATGAACATGTTTCACTCTCTCATTCAGTTTCACTTGCTTCAGTGAGGTGCAAAAATCTTCTTGAGATATGTTACTTGATGGTGACGACTGATCCACAATTCGGCCCAGTGAAGAACAAATTGGATCAAGTCATTATTCCTCCAGAAAGAAGAGACAAAGGAAATATTCCTTCTCTTGTCTATCATCATATTGGAACAAGCTGGAAAATTTCACATGCACAGTCCTAGGATGTTGGTGCATAGAAGAACCAAGATTCTTCCTTACTGCTCCATAGAATTGCATATTCCAGTAATTTTTTTACAAGTTTTTTCTCAAAGAGAAAAAAATTCTCTTAACTATGGAAACTTGTTTCCTAATTACCTACTTATTTTGTTGTGTGGGGGGGGGGGGGGTTCCCATGATTTTTTCCCCATTTTCCTTATTTATTAAGAAATAATTTATTTCATTTAGATTGTATGGGTGACTTTTGGACCAGTTGTCAGGGCCCAAGTTGTCCAAAGTTAGGATTAAGGAGGGTGTTAGGATTAATTAATCCCCTTTTATACACATAAGACTATTTGATTCATTTAGCCTAGCTTAGGAGGTCCTAATCATCCAATCGTACAAGGGGGACACACCTAAGGGTCATATTATACTTACTACACCTTATTGCATAAGTTTAGCAGCCCTAGTGACCAATCCCTACATTATAGGATCCCACTCTGAGTGCCTCCTGCAATCACCTTTAGTTGGTTGTGGTAGGTAATTAGTCGTGCTCAAATTATGCTTCAGTTACAATCATTTATATCATAGCCAATTAGATTAGTGCTAGTTTTCATGATTCATGGGAGTGTAGGTGCTTTTATTCACCTACCCTCACCTACCATCATCAATTAACTGATTGTAGACTGATTTGGTTTTCCAAAGTTAACTAGTGAGCTCCAGCTGTGATTATTTCCACTCTGAGTTATCTATCCAATTAGTTTAAGTTGGTGAATTCAAATATTATCCACATTATTCGAATTATATTTATTATACTGCCATTATATTACTGATTAGTAAATGAAGATTAATGTTATGATAATCTGAGCAATACTTGTCTGATTTGTGTGAAATTTTTGTCATGAATCCATTGTTCAGTTTACATTGATTTGATAATTCCACTTCATACTTCTTTTTAGATAGCTCTCATTTTGGATTATAGATCTATGCTTCATGAAATTTAACAACCCCTGATCAAACAATGCATTATGTAATGCCTCCAGTAAGTTAGATTGTTTAAGGATATTAATTTATTTAGATTACATAGTGTATCCATCATCATTTTTTACTTGTATTGGTTGTGCATCCACTTATATTGTTCCCTCTATGGATTTTTTATCTAATCAAATTTTGGATGTGTGTAATTACTTTATATGCCATGATATTATCCAGTTATAATTGATATGTGACAGATCGATGAGCTTCTAATGTTCATCTTCCTGCTTCAGAACATATTGGTCTGACCGACAACTCCCTGGTTGCTGATGTGCAAGTTTTGACTTATGATATGTATTCATATATTTTTAATATTTTTTGGTATAGCTTAGTTATCATTTTCATTCCCATAGGTTCGAGAGAAAAATTAATTAAGTTGAGAATTAATGACCTAAAGTCACTTTGTAAAGTTCATGAAAAATTATTGAAGGGGTGATGTGGGCCATAATTTTGGTAATAATAATGGCCATAAATTCATAAATATGGTGGAATTGGACACATTTTACAAGGAGGGTGCATTAGTGAAAGAATGAGTCCAAGGATGTGGTGTAACTCCCATCCAAGCTGGAAGAAATCCCCTCAAGAAGGCATCTAAAGGGTTGTAACTCCCTTGGATAAAAATAGAAAATCTATAACAACTATGATAGGATCTATGACATATATGACAAGGGTATGAAACCTATGAAAACATATATCACAATTTATGACAAGCCCATTTCTAAATTTATCCAAGGATGGTGCATGAGGGAAGAGTGGGCCCACAAGGTAGCGTAAATCCCCCAAATCAGCTAAGCATCTTCTAATTCGAATTCTAAGGAAGGATAAGCTCCAATTGAACCAAAATAACATTATAAAATAAGTTAATGTGTTCCAAGAATCATTCCCTAATGAAAATGGTATTTATTAATATTTTATTGATATTTTTAAGAGAGAAAACTCTAGGAGGGGAAAGATGAATGAAGATTTATAAAAGAAGGGTGAGGACTCATGTGTGGGATATTTTAGAAATTTGTTTTATAATTTTAAAGCTATGTGGATTTCAATCTTGGGATATTTACCCCTTGCATTTATGAACTAGTTTGGGTGGTGAAAAAATACACCCTACCCAGTAAAGAGGAAGAGATCATACATATCTCTTCGTTTGGGATTCATTGCAGATGTTGAGAGGGATCACTCAGATTTCTCTATTGAGCTTCATTTATCAAATATATGTTTGATTTGGTTGCATATCTGAATAATTAATTAGTATTCCAATATCTATTGCATTATATTTCCATTGTTATCCGTCTTCTATTGATTTAGATATTGGACTAGTGTAGATGGGTCGTGGATGAACTTATTGTTATCATAGTTTCTTGCATTTATGGGTTATGAGAATTGTTTCAATGTGTCTGGATGGTAGTTTCCAATATGGAGCACTTCATTTTCATTGAAAAATGTTTCCATATGATTTAGATATCATTATTTTATGGGATCTACCCTATTCAACATCTCTTCTAGTGAAGGGCGTGCCTCTACATTTCCATCTATGTATTTCTTGAGCTTTGAGTTGTTGTAAGAGACATTAAGCATTGAAATTGTGTTCATATTAGTATTAGTGTTGTATCCATTCATTTACAATAAATATTCACAACGATTTTAATATATTATGCTCCAATATTGGTGTTGTCAATTGAACTATGCATAGATATGTCGATATGGTTGTGCAATCTTTTTGTAATGTGTATAGAACTTTCATACCAAATCCTTGAAGTCTGTTAACAAGTCATTTGGGTTGATTTGGGAGTTTTAGGGTCAATTTGGAGCAGTTAGGAAGAATTTGGGATTATTAAGAAGTGTTTGGACCAAGCTGGTAACTAAGACCCTCATTGCAATGAAATTTAAGCTAGTCTTCCTAGATTCAAAATTATATTTATGGGGTTGTTCATACTTGACCAAATATGAAGTACATATCATTGCCTACTACTACATTGATCCAGTAAATTTACTCCTTTGAATTGGTGATAATATTAGTACTTTAATGTTTCAATATTAATGATAAGGAGGTTGCATACAAAGTGTTCGAAGAAAGTCATGAACTAGATTTAGTAACCAACCACCACAACTTTATATCACACCTGATTCGACACATTATATTTGGTTCAAAGAATATTTTATGGGAGAAACATGTGTTCAAATCCAAATTTATATACATAAGCCTCGGTTGGATCAAGTTTAAAATCAACCATAACTTTCGTTGAACATTTGGAACTAATATTCCTAATTTTAATTGGGGATATTACAATGGTTTTAGAGCATGTTCCTCGACAACTGTAGGAACTAAATAAAATTTGAAGGGTTGTAGACATGGATCTCTATAGGCCATTTGAATAAAATTCCATATATCAACGACATCTTTTATACCCAAAATCTGCCACCACCATGTGATAAGACCCTTGACTTACATATTTGCCCTTAATCCCAGCATCTGGAGTGGAAACCCATGTTGTTTGTCAATCTTACATAAAAATGCTCAGCACCGCGCTTTCCCAGTTAACCATGAGTGGTACCTTGTTTGCACCACCTGTATCGTGTTTACCATAAGCGGTGCCACCACCTATGGCCCTTGGTCCATAAGCATTTCTAACCTAAACTGCTCTGTCATAAGAGGAGAAAAGTGGTACCCTGGGTAAAACGGGAAAAAGAGAAGTTTCTCGAGGCTTCTAGATCATGAGCCTCGTTTCCTCCCTTATCCCTATCATTGTGGGTTATTTGAGCTCGATACCCCCTATCATATGATCTTAGAGGCCACCTCTTCCACAAATCTCTCAACCATTCCTATCCATTGAGCCTTATAAATACAAGCTCATGTCCATGGTTGAGGGGAGAACTTTAGAGGTATTATTATGCTATTGGATTGACCACTTGGCCCAAGCCATTTGAGAGCATAGAGAACAAAGTTGGATATTATGGGGATGAAAGTGTTGGTTTCATGGAGATGCATGTCAACACTAAGGCTTAATTGGTTGTAAACTTCTCCATTCATCTTAATGCAAAGCTGATTTCCATCCCACATTATTGTTGTTCTGATTTTGCATGTAAATGTTGTTGGATTCCTTAGTCACTTACATAGATAAATAGATTATGTTATGGTAGCTTTTATGTGTTTGCATGTTTGATCTGATTGCAGGTGCACAGGTTCACTATCGAAGCAACATTCCAGGTGTCTACGATATCCAGGGAGGGTCTTCATCCTTTGTCGTTCAGTCATTTGTTCTGGATCTGAACCATTCAGACCAAAGGAACAACTTCTGTCCACAGAAGGTGAAATATTCATGGTTACAAATCTGGTGACTCCACTAGGGAATAGATATATGTATCAGTTGATCTGATCTTCCTCAGTTCTTCAACTCTTGTCTGAATCCAGGCTCCTTCTCCAACTCTCTTCAGTCAAATCTGCTATCTGACTCGGTGGATTTTGGTTTGAAACTTCCACATCTATCTAGATCTGAATTATTTTGACCTTTTATGCTCTCTTTTATTCTCAATCTATCAATTTTTACCTTGAGTTGGTCTTTTTTTCACTTGATCTGTCATTCTCCTTTGTGTTTTGGGTTTATACAGGGAACCGTGCTTATGCAGTTGGTGAGAAGCGATGCCACCGCCTGAACCCAGTTAACAACACGCGGTGCCACCTCCTGAGTCATGTTGGCGAGAAGCAGTCCTGGTCCAAAACCGCTCTGTCAAGATCCCTGCAGCGCGGTGCCAGGTAGGCATCATTCCAAGACCTCTTTTTTCTTAATTTTTGTAAAAACTTTGAGTTGATTTGCTTTCAGCCCTGCACTGTCAGGCTTGTGTATTAGAATATGGTGCTTGTGGTTTGATATTCTATGGTTAAAGATTGGTTTGATTGGAAAATTCAAAAGCTAGGTTAGGCTTATTGATTGTTCATTCACTTCTGTGCTTGTTGGTTGTGATTGTGAAAGGACTTCTTGTTTTTTGAAAAGCTTAGGGTGTTAGTAAGATCTCTTTTCATTTTTGTTACATAGACTGAAAGAAAAACATTTAATTAGCATCTTAGTTTCATTTTTTGTTTTCATAGAGAACTTCTTTTTCTTCCTTTAAAAAAGAATTTTTTTGACTGAAATTAGGTTATCATCATTGAGCATTAGACATTGGATCTCTGATTGGCCTTACAATCTTTTAGGCTCTTTATGTTCTTCTGTCTCTTATGCATTTAGTACTATCTCATCAAAATAAAAATATGGTAGTTTTAAGTTAGATTTATCTATGTTTTAAGAAAATTTGAAAAATAGAGTGCATATGCATGTAGAGTGCTTCTTGTTATTCTTTTAGGAGAAGAGATTATTCCCCTTCTTATTGCTTTTAGAAAAGAGAAATCAGTTTGGAAAGTGTTGCCTATCTTTGATTTTGTATTCAAAATTGTTGTTTTGGAAATATTTTTGGTTTTGAAACAAAAGAAAATACTCTCTTTCCCTCCCGTAGGTAGGCATATTGAATGGTAAAGTGAAATATTTGCATACACATATTGCATGGTTTTACTTTTTCTGTCAAAACACCATGCATTCACCTAACCGTCCACTTTAAAATTAACGGTAGTTATAGGTTAAAATTTACATAGCAATTTGAGTGATAGGCTAGAGACGTGTTCGAGCATCGTTAAGCATAGGAGCTGTCGTTATTTGTCTGCATTACATCCCGAGACTCATGCGGTTCTTCCACGTACCATCGGTATATCAAACGGACTTTCATGTACCCTTGAGGTATATATAAAGGTACTTCACATACTCGATTGTATATCGGAAGGCCCCTTATGTACAGTCATGCATTAGACAGCACTACTACTGATTCGAGCTCCCATGTACCTTGAGTATATTGGGAGACCCCACTAGGATACCTTATCCATCTAAGAAAAGCCCTTTGGTCGGCTTTCTTGGAGCCATACAGCGAAAACAACATTTGGGGAGATTACTACGCACGTACCCTAGAGGTATATCATGAGTGGCACCTTCTTGACAATCCTTGTGAGAGACCTGACTATTTGAACTCCCCCTGTCATTTTAAGTGTGCTTTTTTGACCTATAGCTTGTGTAGGGAAATTTTTTGGTGTGTTTTCTAGTTTTTCAGACCCTAGGTTAGATAGGAACTGTACAAACTGGCTGAATTAAGACAGTCCAGAAGAGTACGAGGCTTGCCACCCGATTTTATTCCTAGTTCAGGAGAAAATCCAATGGAAGCTATCAACCAAGGAGCTGCTACCACCTCCCAAGTGGGAGATAATGTGGTTGCAGAAAGTGGAGGACCATATTCTTCACACTCACCACCCTTGGTCCAACAACCTTCTCAGGAAAACACTTCGTTCCATTCTCCCATAGAAGGTCATGTTGATGATACTACCCGTCCAGATTATGGTCCCAATGGTCCATTTTGGGATACCTCTATAGGATAGGCCATTACCTCATTTGGCACCCATTTAAACTCTCCTTGAGAATTTTCTCCAGATGAAGAAGAACATAGACAATACCATGCAACCATTCTCCATGATCAGGATATTGAAAGAAAAATATATGACATATTGGGCACACCACCATCACGTTTCACAATTGTTCCTATGGGATACCATTCACTTGTCGATTCTATGAGACCCATTGAACCAATTATAGATCGCACAGTAACACCACACAACCTAGGTCAAACTACCAACCCCACCACCTCCAATGTTATGCCTGTTCCCAATCCTCCCAGGTCTTCTACACCTGGGGCCCAACCTTCAATTCTTGTTTCATCACTACCTTCTAGTGCCAAGGGGCAACCCCCAACACGACCTGCGTTATCTGGCACCGAAATTGTACCTAATCAAGGACATACCTCTAATATAGAACAATCTATATCTTATGTCCCTCCCACCCATACTAATATGGCTAATCCCCAATCCAGTTCAGGTCATCCCTTGGGGGCACAACCTATAACCATTCAATATTTTGGAGGTTATGGTTATCAAATACCTATAGGAAATATTAATTGTCCATCCAATCCTATAGGAATACCTTATGCTAGAATTCCATACCCTAGTAATACTTTCCCTCCATGGGGGCAGCCTAACTGGTCTTATATCCCAGCTATGGGGGGGATACCCATACATACTGCAGGAGGTGCCGGAGGATCGCCTCATGGTGATCCTCCCCCTGGGGGACCTAATGGTCCTGGAGGGCCTGGTGTCTTTCCTCCTTATGGTCCTAATGGTCTTGGTGGTCCTGGGGGGCCTGGTGGCTTTCCCCATAGTGGCCTTGGAGGGTCTGGTGGCCCTCCTCCTAGTGGTTCCAGAGGCTCTGGATGTTTACCTCCTAATGGCTCTAGAGGGTCTGGTGTCCTGCCTCCTAGTGGTCCCAGTGGTCCCAGTGGTCCTAATGGTCCCAGAGGCCCCAGTGGTCCTAACGGTCATGATCGCGTAAATCAACCCCCTGTGGGTGAATTTTCCATTAGTTCTTCCTCACAACAACCTTTCTATCAGTACACTTACGGTCCTACTGGTAATTATATGCCATATCAATATTACCAGTACATGAAACCTAACCCACAGTTACCTTTCCTAGCAACTTTGGACTTGCTTGATTTGTCCAAGTTGATTAATGACCCCATTTGACATAATCCCTCGTGGCCTCCCATTCTAGTAAAGTTACCATTGGACATCCCGAAGTTCGATGGAAAGAAGGGAGACGATCTGAAAAACCATGTCATGACATTCCATTTGTGATGTTATTCAAACTCCCTCATGGATGATTCAGTTTGATTATGACTCTTTCAGCGAACTTTGACTGGTCCAGCCGCGAAGTGGTACATTGAACTCCCACAACATTCGTTTGTGGATTTTGGCTCGTTGGAAACCGTGTTTCTTACACACTTTCAGCTCCCTATCCATTATGAAACAGGTAATGATCTTTTAACCTCTCTGTGACAGAACACCTCCACCCACATTTCTGATCATATCCATGAGTGGAGAAGGTGGAGAAGGCTTATTAAAGCTCCTATTATGGATCAGTTATTAGCTGATTGGTTTACCAAATCTTTGTTGCCTCCAATTGCCCGAGATGTGGCTATGGGAAGTGCCGTTACTGAAGATTAGGATATTAGTCGAGCCTAGTATCTAGAATTGGTCTATTCCCAGTCTGGAACTCTTTATGACTTGATTCCTCAAGCTCCTCTCCCAAGCACCGACCCCGCCAAGTCACCAGCAGAAGTACCTCTTGATGGGATTGTTGGTTCAATCTAGTCCCCATCAGCAGCGAAACCTGCCAAGTGACCCCAGACTGCCACCTCTACTCCTTCGACTACTAAGGTTTCTGCTGAGGTCATTTCTATTCAAAGTACTCAAACCTCAGGAAATAATAAAAAGAAAGGTAAAAGTAAGAATAAAAAACCTGGAAACCAACAGGAGAGTCCAAGACCAACCAATAATGATAACGATAAAGGGAAGAGAAAAGCAAAATATCCATGTCTTCTATGCGGAGGTGAAAATTTCACAAAAGAGTGTCCCTGTCGGGACGAAATCTCCTAGTTTTTGAAGTCAAATCCCGCACCCGCAGTACTCATGGATCCTTTTCCCTCTCAACAACAAATGATAGACCACATGTCTAATTAGGGTAACTCTATTTCGTCAGAGGAAATTCGTATGATTTCCTCGGATACCATTAATCTTCAAACTCGAAGTCATAATTATGACAAACCTGTAGACAAGAAAGAAGACCATTCTTCTTCAGGGAAATATCCCTCTTCTAGTTCTCTGGAATCCTCGTCTATTGTCCCCCTATCCATCGAGAAGCCTACTCTCGACATGATTTTGCATACACCCAATAATACTCTTCAAAAGGCTGTATTTAACCCTAATGCCCAAGCTTCTCAATTTTATAATGTAGTTGAAGATCTCGCTTAGGAACCTTGTGCAATGTCTACCTTAGAAGTACTCCAAAGTTGTCCTACACAGCGCAAAAACTTGTTAACGGAATTAGGAGCTTTAGACCTGGATAATACTAATTTGATTCACTTCAATATCGAGAACTATAATTCTAGGCTACCTCATAAACTTGATTTTTAGATCACTACGAAAGTAGTGGGAAAGAAGGTTTTTAGAACGATACTAGATGAAGGAGCTTCAACCTCGGTTTTGTCTCTGGCTTCTTGGAAAGCTCTCAGCTCTCCTGAGCTTGCAACATCACCTACGACTCTGAAGGCCTTTGATGGATGAGGTTTCTAGCCCCATGGTCTCATATCAGCCCTCGCAGTCAAGCTTGGGGGCAAAACCATTTCCATTCAAGTAGAAGTGGTAGATGCCCCGTTAGACTACAACCTCCTTCTAGGAAGAAATTGGTTCTATGACATGACTGCTGTCGCTTCAACAGTATTCCAAACAGTCCAATTTCCTCATCTAGGGAGAATTGTTACTATTGACTAGCTTGATTTCTATACGCCAGATGTTACTACCTCTATGGCTAATAACATCGCCATGTTAGGCCAGTCCCCTCCTCCTTACCAGTCGATGGGGGTAGGCATGTTGAAGTATTCATCCCTTATGGGTATTTTTCCATCCACTCCTCCTAACATGAATTCTGCGACAGTCCACATGATTGCCTCATTCGATTGTGAGCCTAAGGGCAAACAAGTTGTTGAGTTCACACAAAGCAATATATGATACCATTCAAACCCTTTCTGATGATCACACTAATGACCTTCATCTAGTGGCTTCGGATCCTTAACATTTACCTTACTGGTTAGAACCATCTCTTCCTGTTCTGGACTATCTCTCTGAGACTTTTCCTTCTAACGAGTCCATTATGGAGATCATGAATATAGATGAGTCCATTTGGGACGATCACCATCATAGATCCATGTTACTCCCCAACACCAGTTTGGTTAACCATGATTATACATCTCTATTTCCTACCGATATTGCCAATGTACCCCAAAGTCCCATATTGTTGCAAGACATAGATTCTGAAGGAAACCTTTGCAACATTACTCAGAAAAATCCGATTGACATATCAGTCGATCTTGGTACCATCGAGCATGTTCATGTTGGTCAGAACTGCTCGGCAGATGAATCTGAAGCATATAGGGAACTTTTCAAGGAATTCCATGATATTTTTTCTTGGTCCTATGAAGAGATGCTGGGAATTTACCTGTCCATTGCAGTCCATGAGATTAAAACCTATCCCATGGCCAAGCCTGTTAGGAAAAAATTAAGGCAAGTCCATCCATGGAAGGCTGTAGCGATTAAAGCTGAAATTGAGAAACTTCTCAAAGCTGGGTTTATTTATCTAGTACCCCTGACGGAATGGGTATCGAAAGTTGTCCCTGTCAATAAAAAGCAGGGCACCATTAGAGTATGTATCGACTTTAGGGATTTGAATAAATCTTGTCCCAAGGACAACTTTCCTACTCCGCACATCGATCAGATTATCGACAACTATGCTGGAAGAGTCATCTTCTCATTTATGGATGGCTTCTCTAGCTATAATCAGATTGAGATATTACCCACCAATCAGCACAAGACGACATTCATTTTCCCATGGGGAACCTTTGCATATAAGAAGTTACCGTTTGGCTTGAAAAATGTTGGAGCCACATTCCAGCATGCGATGTCCTATGCGTTTCATGATATTAAACATATTCTTAAACCGTACCTTGATGACCTCCCTGCTCATTCACAGCGACGAGAGGACCACCCTGGTCATCTTAGAGACATATTCCTGAGATGTCGTCATTATGATATATGGCTCAATCCACATAAATGTGTCTTCTACATTGAAACGGGACATTTTTTAGGCTTTTTGGTCTCGAAAGATGGCATCCAAATAGACCCTTTGAAAATTGCCACCATTTTGGCTCTACCAGCCCCAACTAATCTAATTGAACTCCAAAGTTTGCAAGGGAAGGCAAACTTCCTCCATCGTTTCGTATGCAATTTTGCAGAGAAAAAGCATGGTTATGTGCGTCTCCTTAAAAAGGACACTACGTTCTTTTGGGATGACCAATCCCAATGCGCCTTTGATAATCTCAAACATGCTTTGACTCATTCACTCGTGATACACCCCCTGAATTATTCAAAGGAATTTCTCTTATATATTGTTGCCTCCGCTACTACCATTGCTATGATTTTGGTGTAGGAAAATACCTGCAGTTAGAAGCACATGATTTACTATGCAAGTAAGAATCTTGTGGATTCTGAAACCTGATATTCACATGTGGAGAAGTTAGCATTGGCCACGGTCATTGCTGTACAAAAATTTCGTCAATACATTTTGCTCCGCACAACCACTATATTGGCAGACCAGAACCATGTGTATTACGTCCTAACTCATCAGGTGCTCGAGGGAAAGTACTCCCGATGGATAGTTATACTACAGGAGTTTGATCTGGAATTAACCAAAGCCACATCAAAGAAATCCTTGGTCTTTACTGAGATCGTGTGTGATCTTCCCTGTGCTGCAATGGAATCTGAGCCCAATGATTCATTTCCCGATGAATTTATGTTCTTGATCAGCACTACCGATCCATGGTATGGAGAATTGCATATTTATCTCCAAACACAATGATTTCAGCCGCATTTATCCTGTGAGAATTGCCGCTATATCTGTCACCACGCCAAATACTACCTCATCCTGAATGATACCTTGTATAGATGTGGGATTGATATTATTCTCTAGCGATTCCTCACTCGTGAGGAGGTTGAACATGTGTTGAATGATTGCCACTCTGGACCATGTGGCGGTCATTTATCTGGGATAGATATAGCCCAGAAAATCCTTCGCGCTAGCTATTTCTGGCCTTCCGTCTTCAAAGACTATCATGAGGCTGTTAAGAAATTCCCACCTTGTCAACACTTTTATCCCAAAATGCGCACCCATCCTGCTCCGCTACACCCCGTCATTTTCGTTGGCTCATTTTGCAAGTGGGGGATTGACTTTATGCATTGTAATCCTACCTCAGCCGAGAGGCATGGTTACATCATCGTAGCCATGGACTATTTCACAAAGTGGGTTGAGGCCATGCCTACATATGCAAAATATGGTAAGACTACCACTCTCTTCTTTTTCAATCATATCATAGCTAGATTTGGAGTCCCGCATTCCATCGTTACTGATCACGGATCACTTTTCCGTAATCAAATTATGGAGGAACTGAGTGCCAAGCTAGGTTTTCGCCATGAAAACTCTACGCCATATTATCCATAAGCTAATGGTCAGGTAGATGCCATTAACAAAGTTTTGAAAACTATGCTTCATTGGATGGTTGGAGATCATAAATCCAACTGGCACCACATTCTTTTCTCCGCTCTTTGGGCTTATAGGACTTCGATGAAAAAAACCATTGGTTTCACACCATTCCATCTTGTCTATGCACTTGAAGCTGTCTTACCGATTCAATGTCAGATTCCATCTTTACAACTTGCTATCGAACTTCTCCCAAACACTTCTGCAGAGGAAGAAATATTTTTGTACGTGAATAACCTTGACGAGACTTGGAGAGATGTTGCCTTAGCTAATGAGACACATAAGAAATTCGTCAAGGCGCAGTATGATAAATCTATCCAACCTCGTGCCTTTAACGAGGGTGACCTAGTTTTGACTTACGACCAGAGATATGACAAACTAGGGAAGGGTAAGTTTGAGTCCATGTGGTACGGTCCTTTCGTTGTTTCTAAGGTTTTAGAGAAAAGGGCCTACGAGCTCATTGACTATGATGGAATCCCTTTGGGACAACCTCCCAATGGGTTGTACCTGAAAAGGTACTATGCCTAGGTCTTTCTTGGATGGTATCTCGTATATATGTATATTTCTTGACTTTCAGTGTGCTTTTAGTATTTTCAATATGGTTTTGATTTAGTGTCTACGTCTGTTTATACCATGTTTTGGTCATGCAAATGGATTTCTATGGCTTTGCTGATGGTGCTTGGTACCACACCTTGAATCTCGCCTCAGCTACTTGGGTCCTCTATTCCTTGACTGAAGATTTGGTCAGTTCAGGAGCAGTTTGTATTGGTCCCGATACCAATAACATCGCTGAGTATCGAGCAGTCATCAGTATTCTGACTAAATCCGCCTCCCAAGATGTTCATAATCTAGTAGTCTTGATGGACTCACAACTCGTGGTTTGTCATTTAAACCATGTTCATACCATTAGAAATCATGTGCTTCTCCACCTCTTTCGGAGGGTACGCTTGTTAGAAAGGTCATTTGAAACCATCACTTATAGGCATATCCCTAGGGAACATAATGTAGTTGTTGACTCATTAGCTAATTACATCCTAGATTGGCATATTTCCCAATCATGACGTTAAAATCAAACATGGTACATTGTAAATAAACATTTAAAGACACATAAAACTCATGTAAAATACATTCACCATTTGAGACATATAAACACCAGGAATAAGTATGTATATATATATATATGAACAAGTTTACAAAAATAGGTCTCGAGACCTCATCTGGAGCACGTAGGCTTTTAGGTAAAAATCACCATACAAAATCTTGAAGCTATCAGCTTTCAGTGGATATCTCATACACACAATGTCTAGTGATGCTCGTGGTAGCACATCACTGCCCGAGCTACTCTACGTAGCATCTTACTAAATCGACCCGGTACTCCTGCTGTAGGTCTCTAATAACCTCAGAGGGAGGTCATCAATGGAAGCGTTAGGGATATCCCAGGTCAACCTATCCAGGTTTTCCTCTAACTCCCCAGTGATATCATCGCCCTGTGGTACAAAATGGGCTCCAGCTTGTCTATCCAATGGGGAAGCTCCCCTAGGTTGTGCAGCTCCAACGTCTGCATGAGAATATCCAGGTCTCGTTACTTAACATAAAAAGTATAAAACATCAAAAAACATCAAAACATTTCATCCATTTTAGGGTTTCTTTCTTCTTACCCATGTCACCCCACTTTCTGCCAGGTGGGAGCGGTAGGTCAAGATCTTCGCTGAAGTATGTGCCCACGTAGGCATAGTCCTCCACCATGAGGATCTAATC
The DNA here is from genome assembly GCA_001517045.1 of Pseudotsuga menziesii. Classification (NCBI taxonomy): domain Eukaryota; kingdom Viridiplantae; phylum Streptophyta; class Pinopsida; order Pinales; family Pinaceae; genus Pseudotsuga; species Pseudotsuga menziesii. Next base: position 427,602 of record LPNX010956119.1, on the reverse strand, counting down.
TTAGATCCATCTAAAGAACAGGTCACTAAACTTCACCTTCCCCCTGCCCACTCCAGTATGAGCCATAATCTGGACCCACCTCAGCATATGGGGTCCCCTTGCTCTCAACTTTGTGAAGACCACCTGAGGTCTCATATGTGGTACCCGCTCGAAGAAGAAGCAGGATAAAATGGAACCAAAGCCAAACTGCTTCAATTCTCCCTACTGACACTTAGTCAGCCGATCTTTGAATATCAAAAGCATGGCTTCTGCCCAGTTGAATATTGTAGGTGCCATGGCCTCTGTGGCATATAACATGTGTGCCCTAGAATCCTGGTGCACACCCTGACTCTCGGCCACTCTCTGCATAGTAAATAAGACAGCCCGTAGAGGCCCATCCATCACTGCCTTGATGGGGGTTTTCTTCCCGATGTCCTCGTCCCTAGGATACAATGACGATCTATCAACTCTTGAGTGGTAATCTCCCCTCCTTGGGAACTTGTTAGTGAGATGGGGGCACCCCGTCTCGAGAGTCCAGTTAAGAAGTAGATGTCCTTTGCCTCCACTATCCGAATATGAGCTCCAACCTCAAAGTGATGTTGCTCCGGATTCCACATCTGAAGTATGTGCTCTAGCAACCGCTCATGTGATACCATACTTGGGGTCCGGAAGAATTTCAGGAGCCCGCAGTCTCATGATGCGGCTATACAAACCCGCATTCCTTTCAGCGAAAGCATCATCATTGTCATGTTGTCTTTCTTTCCATATCACCATGATTAATCAGCAAAGTCCTGCCAAAAACAATCATATCACATATTAGAATCATCCTTAATCATTTAAATTCAAAAGAATGATTTATTTTTGCTTGTGCTATCATTTTTAAATCTCCATGGCTAGCACAACTTGTGCATCGTTGGAGACAGGCGGTGGCACCGCCTGTCAGCTTTGTTTTAGGCACGGTTCTAGTGAGGTACCACATATCCCGCAAGGGGTATGCACGGTGCCAGTTTCTATGGTTTTATGGCTTGCCATACAAGCCCAAAACCCCATCAAAACTCAAAATAAATACTATGAAAAGAAAGAGTAAGGTTTTAACTGTTACCTAGAACTGACGGCGCTCAAATCCGACAGTGGGAACTCCTAGTATCAGCAGCTGAAGATCTGACTAGGAAAGTGCTCCAAATGCTCTCCACTATCGGTAAATAGTAAAATGATTTGATTTTTTACTATTTACATGACTTATATATGCATTTTTTGGGTCTGACATGCTATAGTTTTGATTTAAAATCGCCTTTTATTCGAAACTTATTAATCATAATCCCTTAATGTTAGTTATGAGTGCATTTGACGCTTCTTTTTGAGTCGATTGCAGGATAGAAGAACCACAACAGTAAAGCTTTGGGAGTTTGTTTATGACTTTTTCCTACTTCCATAAAATAGAAAAAGTTGATGAGCGTTTGTTACGACACTTTGGTCACGCTCTTGAAACCTAGTATCAAAGGTTTGAGTATGTTTCTGATTCTTTCCAGGCTCGTAAAAACTGAACATTGTGTAAAGAAATGCCATGGATTCTTCTTTCACCTCTTTTTAGGCTCCTTAAACACGAAAAGATTGTCGAGTCCGTTTCTTATTCTTTTCAAGCTCATAAAAGTTGAAATTGTGTACAGAAACCTCATGGAGTCTTCTTTCACCTATTTTCAGGCTCCTTAAACATGAAAGATCATCGAGTCCATTTTCGATTCTTTCCAGGCTCGTAAAAATTGACATTCTGTAAAGGAACTTTATGGAGTCCTCTTTAAACTCTTTTTAGGCTCCCTAAATATGAAAAGATTTTTGAGAGATATTGTCTTCTTCACGCTCATTAAAGCATTTGAAGATTCGTCTTTCCGACGGTAGGTTATCTCTTTTTCGGTTCAGATAGACTATTTACGAAAAAGGAACACTCTAGCCGATCATGACTGGAAGAGTTCTCTAAGGTATGATTTTACACTTTTTTGGGCCTTAGGGACTAAATAATACAAAAAAGGACCCCTTTGGAGTCTTCTTCCGTAATCGTTCAAACTCTCTAAACATGAACGATACCGAGTTTTCTTTCATTGGACTCGTTAAATTAAACATTGAGAGACCTGTTTTGGGAATGAACCCCTCCTCTCTCAGGTTCATAAAACATATGAGTTTAAACTTGTCTTCAAACAAGCTATACTGAGTGTTTGTTACCCTCTTTGAACTCATAAAACCGAAAAGAGGCAATCATCGATCATGATAGGGGAAATGGGAAGGGAATCATTTTGCAAATAAATGGCAGTAGTTTGTCGTTACCTTTGAACATGGCACTTGTCTGCATATGATTTTAGTAAATTTGGTATTCAGCTGATCTCTATGATGATCCACTTTCATGAGTCATGTCACTCCTTTGAGTCTTTCAAAAGAATGCATTGTCCACTGTCGCATCGTGAGTTTGTCCCGTTTATTCATGCTGCCAAGTCTTGTGTCATGATGCCCGATGTTCAAAGGGAATTTAAAGGAATTTTACCTTTGCAGTCAAAACAGTCTCTGTGTTAGGACTTTTGAGTCAGTCTTATGGTTACTACATTCACATCATTCCAGAACTATGTTCTGAGTTTCGTGTCATCGATGTGGGACTCATCATGGCCCTCCTTTAACGAGACTACTACCGTCGACATTAGCTCATCATCCGGGAAATAGTATTAGAAACAAAAACTTAGTACCTTGAGATTTGTATGCCTTAATGACAGATTCTCTCACTCTCGACCTAGGTTCACATCATTTGACCTTTGATCGATAGAATTGACTAGGTGTTCGACATCAGGACATCTATTCACACTCAGTAGATTGTACTAGGGTACCTTGGGAATCATTGACATCAATGGTGACCTCCCTCACACTTGTTAACGGTTCACGTCATTGACTGGTAATCAAGTGGTTTCTACCATGTTCTACTTCATATCATTGTAATCACATGGATATAATTGTACTTTGTGGAAGACAAGACAAAGACCCTAGGTATTTGTTTAAAGTGCTCATTGCTTTTACCCAGGTTGCGATGGAGTTTTGTATATCTAGCATGGATCTACATTTGTATGGTCGTGGATATGCTCAAATTTGCATCTATATGACATAGATCTACGTTGTATGTCTGGTAGCTATTTCCAAGTTTGAGTCCTCTATCACATGGATCTACGTTGTATTCTAGTAGCCATGCTTGTTTATTCCTCCCATGGATCTGCCTTGTATTGGTCTGCAGCCATGAGTTGGTTACTTGTGTTTATGAGTCAAAAATATTGATGTACTACAAATGCCTACTTGACTACATGCTTTGATCAAGCTGACATTTCACCTCGAAGTGACAACTTTTTCTCTCAAAGCTCTCATTTATCGTATCCCTCTAAGACTCATGCTTTGGGGGGCACCCTGTTATACCCAAAATCTGTCACCACCATGTGATAAGACCCTTGACTTACATATTTTCCCTTACTCCCAACATCTGGAGTGGAAACCCATGTTGTTTATAAATATTACATAAAAATGCTCAGCACCACGCTTTCCCTGTTAACCATGAGTGGTACCTTATTCGCACTGCCTATATCTTGTTTACCATAAGCGGTGCCACCACCTATGGCCCTTGGTCCATAAGCATTTCTAACCTAAACCGCTCTGTCATAAGAGGAGAAAAGCGGTACCCTGGGTAAAATGGGAAAAAGAGAAGTTTCTCGAGGCTTCTAGATTATGAGCCTCATGTCCTCCCTTATCCCTATCATTGTGGGTCAGTTGAGCTCGAGATTCCCCATCATAGGATCTTAGAGGCCACCTCATCCACAAATCTCTCAACCATTCCTATACATTGAACCTTATAAATACAAGCTCATGTTCATGGTTGAGGGGAGAACTTTAGAGGTATTGTTATGTTGTTGGATTGACCACTTGGCCCAAGACATTTGAGAGCATAGAGACCAAAGTTGGAGCTTATGGGGATGAAAGTGTTGGTTTCATGGAGATGCATGTCGACACTAAGGCTTAATTGGTTGTAAACTTCTCCATTCATCTTAATGCAAATTTGATTTCCATCTCACATTACTGTTGTTCTGATTTTGCATGTAAATGTTGTTGGATTCTTTAGTCACTAACATGGATAAATAGATTATGTTCTGGTAGCTTTGATGTGTTTGTGTGTTTGATATGATTCTAGGTGCACAGGTTCACTATCAAAGCAACATTCCAGGTGACTACGATATCCAGGGAGGGTCTTCATCCTTTGTCGTTCACTCATTTTTTCTGGATCTGAACCATTCAGACCAGAGGAATAGCTTCTGTCCGCAGAAGGTGAAATATTCCTGCTTACAACATCTCTAAGGGCCATGGTACAATGGGTGCAGCTAAGAGGAATCCACCCTTCACACTTGTAATTGATGGAACCAATCTTATGTACATATTAAAAAGTGACTTGGAGCAAGAGCTCTTTGATTTGGAGACATCATGTAGATTAGTTCTTTGTTGTCAATTTTCCCATTGAAAAAATATGGTGTTGCCAACCTCATAAAGAGAAGGAAAAATGACATCACGTTGTTGGCCATTGGTGATGGTGCAAATGATGTTTTATGATTCAAATGGTAGATGTTGGAGTAGGGATTAGTGGCCAGGAAGGACGACAAGATGTGATGGCATCATATTTTTCTATGGAAAGTTAAAAAATTTGACATTACTTGTTTCATTATCAACATGTTGTGCATGTGTGTCAACAATGACAATTGATAAAGAAGATGGGGCTCAAGTCTTCATAATGGAGGATGTTGATATGGTTACATAATTTCTTTTAGAATAAGAAACATAACACATCCTTGAGTAGAGCCTACACGATCTTAGGACGTGATGGGAGATTTATGTCAATCCATGTGAACATCCCTAGTTTTCAAGAACTATATGATTCTTACTCATTCTTTTTAGTGGAGAAATGGTTGTTAGGGATTGTGCATTTAGTGGAGGGCATACACAAGGAAAAGTTCGATACAATGATTAAGGAGACATGTTTTGAGAGAATTGAATATGAGAATCCTATAAGAAAAGTAGTTGCAATTCATTCTAGATTCAAATTATAATTTAGAGTTTGTCATGGAATTGGAGAGTGATGTTGTAGTCACAACTCAAATGATTTTGGTCCAAATCATTTTCAAACATCATGTTTCTCTCCAATCGTACAATGGTTGCAAACCTGCATTTTTCAAGGATCGACCGCTTTCCAGGAAATGGTCTAGGAATCAATATTCATGAAGAAAGTTAACGACGATGGTGGATTTCAAAAGTAATTATACACATACATGGTGACTATTGGGTGATTTTCCTAAAATAGCTGAAAAAGAGATCACTGTATTCTGAGTCGAGCTTGTTTATCCATGGTTTTGATCCTTAATGATTATTGCAAAAATAGTATGTTATGGTGTTCACCGTGTTCTTGAAGCTATGGAAAGGAGATAGGATGTCATGATACTTTGGTATAATTCATTTTTTCTGTTGGATGAACTGATATCATGGTGGTCGATACTTTTATCCTAGTAGTTGATGTGTGGATCCTCTACAGCGTTGACATGATACATGCATAGTTGCATAATGATTTTTTGTCCAATAGCAATGTAATAGTTTAAATATTGGGCTTTATATATATATACCATGTCTCATTTGGGTGAACACTTATCCTTGCAAGAAATTATAGCATTGTGAACATGCCATATCAAGTGGTGGACTTGCTTGATACATGTGAGTCCATTGATTTATCTAAATTTCAAAGTGTGTTAATATGGCCACTTCAAGATGTGGAAGGTTGTGAAATAAATATAGTAAGTAATGAAAGAACTGACCTTCTGTAAGGTTGTTGCAGATGGTTGCATTCTAGAGATGTGATGGAAGCCTGTAACAATTTAATGAATTCTTATATGCTTGTGCTAAGTTGTTGTGAAGGGGCTACTGGAGTAGCGTAAGGACTAAGATCCAAATATGGACTTTTGAATTTTAGATATGAACCTATCTGTGATGATAACCATAATGAAAATACCACATTCCAATGGGATTATTTTTGGCACAAGACTGCTCCAAATAGTTGCTTGCTCGGTTGATGATATAGAAGGACAGTCTTTGAATCTATAGAGGAGGATGTTGGGATCATACAACTTCGAAGGTATTTGTGGCACATGTTAATTGGATTTACATAATGGTAAAATTAGTTGCAACATAGAGTTGGTTGGAAGTTGTGGAATTCATATAAGAGTTGCGAGAATGAACTTATATGAATTTCAAAAAATTTGTGGATGGTCACATATTATTTAAATTTGATGATTTATAATCACATGAAGGTTGCGAAAACTTCATGGACTTGCAGAATGAGTGCATCTTTTTTGTGTTGTGGAAGGGATATTTACTTGGACTTGACTACGGAAAGATGGTTGTAAAACAATATTATTTTGTTGAATATTAGTACTAAATCTTGCAAATGTAATGTCCCCATTCAAATAATTGCATAGCAGGAAAATTTCATCCATCCTACTAGTTCCCTAGGTTGGGTGGAAACATTGGAAAGTTAATAAGGGAGATAATAAATGTTGTTTAGACATTAGAAGGAATAAATATTTATTTAATGGATTTAATTAAATGAATGCAAGTGAAAAATTAAATGGCTATGGAGAATGGAGACACATGGAGACTATGGGGCCCACTCAAGCTAGAATTCCTATGTTAAATGGAATCCTCCTCTTGCAATCTAGAATCTGTGGGAAGCCTAATGTTTTTGGATGGATTATAAGGTTAATATACTTGTACATATACTTCATAGGTCGAATTTGGGATTAATTTTAACTTGCATGGGGAGAGGAAGATCCAAATGGGAGTTTCATGGACACTTGGCTAGATTCCACTTACATTTATGACATCTATGACACCAATGATGGAGATTCTATGACAATTATGACACAAGTCAGATATGAAGGCTGAAATATGACATATATGACATGTTAGGACTGAATAGAGCATCTTATAGGGCACTCATGGGAGTTGGAGAAGGCCAAGAAGCTCCTACTCGAATTTGGGAGAAGAGGGAAGGTGAAGAGAGAGGCCACTTGGCATAGCATGAGTAGCCACACCAATTCGACTTCGATTTGGTTTATGGATTGATTTGGAACCTTAGAAGACCAATAATGTTTATAAAATTCAGGGATCAGCCATGAGAAGTCCCTTTTGATCGTTTGTGAAAATTGTTATTGTGAAGAGAGAGAGCTAGCGGATGACTAGTTCATGCCTTAGCCAATTTCGAGGGTGAAAGATTCTCATCCTAGTTGGTGTTGAGAGGCCACTCAAGTATTTAAAGGAGATTAAATGGAGTCATAAGTTACAGGTTCAAGCTACAGTATCTCGTGGACATATCAAGTTCAGCTTGTTCTTCCTTTCATCTCAAGTTTTCTCACCATATTTCAGCTCTATGGAGTGAGGTGCACTTGGTGATATATTCATCTCTTTAAGAGAGCTTCTCTTGCTCCATTATTTTGAATTATGATGTAAATTATACTCTATTTAAGTTCATAAATATCTCAGGTTGAAAGGCCAATAAATATCATGTATAATTGCTCAATAATGAAGAAACGGTGCCATTTCCCCATTACCTTGTTGTAAACTCTTGTAATCTTGATGGATTCGAATGGATGTATAAAATATTGATGCTTTATGAATAAATGGACTGTAATTAAATTATATTATGGGTTTCATGTTCATAAACTGATAATTTGTGTCCATTGGGTCGAATTTCATAGCAATTGGCGCAAACTACACCTCATTTCCCCAAGGATCCAAAAGTAGTTTTTTATATCTAATTGAAAGAAATGATAACATCCATGGGAGGTAAATTGGTTATTCATATTAGTATATTATAATTTATTCGACACATCCCCTGCTTCAATTTCAGAATTAGAGTGGTTTTCTGCACATTTGGGAAGCCATTTCTACCACTTACCCCAGGGGGGATTTGAGCCCAAAATTGCCAGTAAAATCCTCTATCTTGTTCAGAATTTAGTACAGACTTGCAGAAGTGATTGGAGGGCCATAATACATCCCTGAAAATAATAATTGAGTTATTATATCATTCATACACCTTATCTAAATATTTGGGAGCAATTGGGCTGATTTGGAGACCAAGACACTAAAACTAGTCAAGAGCCAAAATTGTGAAAAATTTGGAAAATTGGGAATTTTGGCCAAAATTTAAAAAAAGGGGCATTACAAGTGGTATAAGAGCATGGTATTAGAACCTGTTGGTGTTAAAAAGGAGTCAAATCATTAAACCACCACTCTTAGAATCTGAATTGGAAGGTGCTCGACTTGTAGAAGAAGAACTAGAAGAAACAAAGGTACCTTTGACTAAAGCTATGGCTCACGAGGGAGAAGACTACACTAGGGAGAAATAGCCTTGGATATTTATTAAAACCCATGTTTTAAGAAATATCCAAGGATATGACCCAACATATCATAGACATGACCGAAAAAATAGGATAAGGATTCGAATTGATGGCCAGTCAAATGGGAAGCAAAGGGATAATAGGAGATAGTGGTAGTTCACAATCAGCAGAAAAGAAGACAATGGGTGAGCACATTTTCTAACGAACGGGACCTCATAATAGAACCCATGAATTTCAGAGCACACCAAGGCCTACTGCACCTAAATTTCTTATTCCCAAAGAAGAGACTAACATTCAATTTGAAATTGATACAATAACAAAAGAATGGGCTAAATTGGATGAAGAGTGTAGGAGAAGTTTAACATTTGAGCAGGAATTTACCATGGAAAACAAACTCAGAAAGAAGGAGGACAATAAGTATCTACACCAAAACAAAGAATTGAATTGTGCCATAGGTAAAGTTCCACTTCCTACTTTTGATGGTTCATCTCAAAGTTCTACTAACACTTGGGTGCAAAAATTGGATGTGTATTTTCAGTTGAATCCAATGGTGGAAGAAGATGCTTTAAAAATGGCTATTTTGCACTTGCATGGAAATGCCAATGAATGGTGGTTCCATTTTATAAAAACCTTGGGTCATGATCAGGTTAAAACATATGGAGAATTTGTTGACAGGGTATTAGAAAGGTTTGAGCAAAAAGATCCAGAATTGTCTTTCAAAGAACTAGCACAATTGAAGCAAGTAGGGACTCCTATTGAGTATATGTTGGAATTCCAAAGATTATCAGTTAAAGTGGATAATGTATATATGGGAAGGTTATTACTGATATTCACTGAAGGTTTGGAAGATCCCTTAAAAGGCTTGGTCAAATCCCACAAGCCTACTAACTTAAATGATGCAATGAGCTTGACTAGAGATCTTCAAAATGTGCCTCCTAGAACAAGATTTCCTCCCAAGCCTAACTTTAGATTTGAAAGAAAGCCTTGGAAAAAGGATGCAACTGATAATATTTTTTGGCAAAGAGATACATCTAAAAATAATAAGAAATAAGGACAAAACATGCATAAACTTCGAAGGAAAAAATTGTGCTTCACATGCTTCCAACCATGGACACCAAGGCATAAATGTGCTAAAGGAAAAGCTCAATACATAGAAGTACATTCTGATAATGATGAGTATGAAGGGGGTATGGATGAATAAGGGAACATTTCAAATCAAGAGGAGGCATATGAAACAGCAGCTGAAGAAGAAAATCAGCCTTCACTAGACAAAGCAAGAATGGCAGTACTTTCAACAGTGCCTTGCTATCACACTATTCGATGCAAGGGTGTGGTATTGGTACAAAGAGATTCTGTTTTGGTAGATGGAGGAGCTACACATAATTTCATTGATGAAGATATGGTGGAGAAAATAAAGATACCAAGAGAACCATTCGATGGTGTTAACACTCCAGGAAACTCTTCTAGGCTGTAACTCGAAGATGCCTTGTAACTTGATTATTCTTTCAATGGTTCACTCAATGATGGGTAATATTAGATCAAAATGAATATCTAACTCACTGAATGGTATACTCAAGATAGTCTTAAGTACATTTAGACAAAACAAGGCCTTCAAGAGCAACTGTTAGATAGGTAAGAGATAAATATGGATGAAGAAACTGACTTTATTAACCAGAACACATACACATAACCATATATATATGATGGGCCAATAAAACTAGTATGATTACTTATGATCCTGTTGCAGTTGCAACATTTTCCCAAAATTAAAAAAAAAAAATTGGGACCCTCCTTTTGCTTATATTGGTTTGATTTTTTCTTTTTGATTTGGTTTAATGATTCTTCAGAAAGACTTTTCCTAATGCCAGAAATTATCCTCTACTTGTTTGAGTTTACCATTGCCTTTGAATGCATTTTTGAGTGTTTGAGTCGGAAGTTTATTTACTTGCGCTCCCGCCGTTGCGGAGAAGTAGTAAGCAGTTAGCTTCGATAATTTTCTTCGATGCATTTTGTATCAATCGGCTGACTGTTGGATTCACATCGAAACATTTTGTTTCTACGTTCTCCACAGTCGCGGACGGCAGATTATGAAGCCCCCCAATAGTTACATTGACTTTTCAACCCGCTTTGTTGTTTCGTTGATCCTTAAGTTTTCGGCCTCCGCCGTTGCGGCTGCAGCAAGCGCTGTCTTTTCGGTCATTTAAGTTGATTTTTCCTCTGATTTAGATTTTTCCTATTGCGGAATGTGATGTCCTTTATGATTCCACCGTTGCGGCTCCTTATCCGCCTATCGCTCCGACGTTTAGTCTTGCGAGCTTTGATGAGTTATTGGCTTCTCCCGGATATCTCGGCAGTTATCTTAGTTGTTTTACCACCCGACGTTGTGGGAAGAGATGTTTTTGTGACCTCCGATCCTTTTGTTTTCGTCGTCTGATGTTTCTCCTGCCGCTTATGGTTGACCATATATATATATATGGGGTCTAGTGTTGATTATTCTATTGCTATTTTGGACTGTCGAGCACTGTTGTTTTCGTGCGCTGTCGTTTCACTCGAGCTTGCCAGGACCCTCATTGTCGGTGTACCCTCGTTCCTAGGTGGCTCAGCTGTGGAAGCTTAACAGTTTTCTCCTGCCAGTCACGCAGCAGTGCCAGGTAGGCTCTTATACGCCTTATCCCATTCCGTTTGGCTGAGCGTTTTGATTTTTGTTCCACGGTTAGGTTTTTCATGACCATTTTTCTTGGTCCCCGTCGTTTACATGTATATATGCTGGGGGCATGTAGCGTAACTGTCAGTGGGGGAGTTTTGTAGCCCATGGGGTAGTTTTCCTCCCCGACCGTTATGATTGTCGACCTTGCACTTGGTGGTTGGGGAAATTGGTGCAGATGGCCATTACGATGTCTGCACCAGTCATCCCCGTTTGATGATAGGTCGTTAGGGGAAGGTTTTTGATGGCCTCCCTGTGAATGTTGGACTGGTTTCCCCCTCTCATGTTGCCTGCATCCTCAAACCATGCCGCGTTTGTCCCGCTGTTTCGATGCGACCCGGTTCATGGTCAGTTTCGAACCCGAGCCGGTGTGGGTGAGTGTAACACCGCACAGCATTAGATGGACCATAGATGATGCATAGGCAGTGTTTTTTCTTGAAGCACCCCATTGAATGGATTGAATAAGTTCCCCTGTCGTTCTATGTAGCGCAATGATCATGGCGCCCATATAGAGCCTGAGGTTTCTTCATTTTAATGTAGATTTTGTTTCCCACTCGAGTTTTGTTAGTTAAGCCATTTTCAGTGTTAGACAGGAGTATTTGCGTGCACATATTTGCTTCATTTAATTAACTTCCATTATGTTAAACACAGATGAGTTAAAACACTGTACATTGTTATCTCAATCTTTGCAACTTATCTGTAAATGGCCTAATGATTACAATTTCATATATGACAGGAGGGTTCCTTCGAACTCAGAATGTCTAAGTGTCAAAAGAAGAAGGCCCCTGTGGTCGAAGAGGATCCTGAAGTTGAAATCATCACCAAGATTGAATATGTTTATGAGTACACCAAGTGCATAACTGGTGTAGAGCCTGAGTATCAGTGGGGAGACATCTACAGGTTGATCACGCGCCGAGAGGTGCCTGATATAGGATTTGAGGAAGAAGGCATATATGCAAATATAGAAAGGTCTTCACTGATGAAGATTTCTACAAGACCAGAGCTCTTTCCATGCTCTGAAGTGATTGGGTGGATTCTTCCCAGGGCAGATGTAACCACTATGATTCTTGAGAATGTTGAAAAACAAGGCTATGCTGCCTATAGCCCAGGATATGTAGCCTTGGCCTATCACCTGCCAGAAGCACAAATATTTTTAACTGAAGATTGGCTGAGAAACATCAAAATGGACCTCATCGAGACCTTTAAGAGAATGTTGATGCCTGGAAGAAACTTTAGAACCAGGCCGACGGGAGAATATGACACCGCGAGCTTAAGGACCCCGTACAGGTTTATTGCCTTAATGCTAAATAGAATTTTCGGGAGAGCTCATGGAAAAAGATTCAAATTGGAGTGGATGCCAATTATTTTCTATGTCGCGACACAGGGGACCATTTTCAACTAGGCCAACATAGTGTCGAATATTCTTTCAACCTGTATGGCCTCAACTTTGGGAGGAGTGTCCCGAAAGAGGTCAGAATTTTACATGAGCTCAATACTCGTTGATTGCATACTATGCAATCAACCTTCCCCTGGACTAAGGTGCATCTGGGACAGGGAGAGGATACATGTTTACTCCACGTACAAGCCATTGTGGGATCATAAGTACCACAGTCACTACAGGGAGGTCTGTGAACATTTTATCATGCCATTATATACTCTTATTTTCCTTAAAGAATGTGACTGCATGTCAGAAGAGGCATTGCAAGTAATTGAAGAATATGCGGATTATTACCTGACTGAGGATGGGATCTATTTCAGAATGTTTGGAGGCTCTAGAGCACCCTCCCTACTGCCCAAATATGCCATGAACTATATTGTTCATAAAGAGGCAGTTAGGCAAGTCTTCCTATATGGCATAGGAATCTTTTTATTTGAGCATAAGAAGGCTGCATATCCCCCTTTGCCTTTTAGGTTGGGGAGTTATAAGTTTACCAAAGTAAAGAAAGTAGATGAGTTCATGGAAGAGTTAGAAAAGTTTCATTTTGGGGAAATTCCCTTCCATAGGAATGACTCCCACAACAAGGTTGTTGAACACTGCAAAGAGGCCAACGTCCATTTCGCATACACTCACCATTGGGACAGAGAAGATTCCGTCTTTCGCAGTGCATTGAACATAACAGCCTTGAGGAAAAGGTTCAAAAAGAAGATCACCACCAAAGGTAGAAAGGGGCAAGATGAGCAAGAAAAGGCCGATGAGGAAGCCAGAAAAAGAAACAAAGAAGCCCAAAGGTTAGCCCAAGAAGCTGAAGGGTGGCTGAAGGGAGAAGAGGAAGAGAAAATAAGAGCTGCACAAGAGGCAGCCAGAAAAGCAGAAGAAGATGCAAGAATGGAAGAAGAAGAAAGAAAAAGGAAGCTTGATGAGGAGCTGTAGAAATAGGAGGCAGAGAGGATGAAGCTGACCCAGACAATGACAGAACAGTCAGCCTCTGACATAGCTGACATTCAGACCCAGGACGTGGGGAACCCCGATGTTCAGGACCCAGAAGTACCTGCTATTAGCACACCTAGACATTCTATGGCCCCCACACTTAGACTGGTACCCTTTGAATAGAAGATAGGGGAAGAAGTCCCTGATTTTAATACTATCTTCTATGACAAGGAAAGAAAGAGGATAGTGAAAAAAACTGAAAAGAAGGTTGAAACAGGGGGTCTGTCCAGGAAGATGATAACTGATACGACCATTGTATACGGAACAGACTGAGATCCCAAATTCACTATTAGAGCAAGGGCTGCATTGATCCACGCTTCGAAGGACAATGTAGACAAAATAATGACAGATCTAGAGCAATCTAAGAATCTTCTTCTCAACTGAAAGACACATTAAGAAAGGAAAGAGAATAAAACATTAAATTGAAGAGAAAATTTGAAGACATGCAAAAGGATATAAGGTCTTCAAGGGCAGAACTTCAAGTTCTCCAAGCAGAGAGAAGATCGATGGAGACCACCCAGGAGTGTCTGGAGAAGATACAACAAGAATATCAAGAATTGAGGGCAGAGAAGGAACAACTGCTTGGGAAGATAGAGGATCTAGAGCTGCAAAAGACCACCTTGGAGGCGAATGAGAGGCAATCTCAAGAACAAGAGGCAAAACTTCAAGAGCAAGTTACAGCAAGGATGGAAAGACTAGAGAATGATGAAGGAACTCCTGCAGAGCTGCCCTTGAAAGACCGACACGCCCTTAAGCAGGATTACGACTTATTAGATTTTGCTATTAACACAGCCGAGGAATTCAAAAAGGCTGTTAGAAATATGAAAGGGGCATGTACAGAATTCTTCAGAAGCATCCTAATTACCTATAATCGATGCCAAGTAGAAGCTGAACAAATAATAGAGGCTTTTCTAGACCACAACTTGTTTGTGGAAATTTTGCAGAAAAGGTATCAAGAGGAGGAAGCAAAAATACAGCACATTAAAGCTCTCGACGACCAGACCTTAAGGAATGAAGTAGATCATTCTGCAGTCAGTGTGCAGCTATTAGAAGATCAGCTTCGTTTGAGTGTAGCCAGAATTGAAGCCATCAAGAACCAGGCTGCGAAATTCGAGATAAACATTCATTTTTTGGAACCTTCTGAGTTTGAAGGCATCGCCTCAAAGGCTTTAGCTTGGAAGAAATTTTTAAATGCTCAAGCGGGGCCCTCCTCGTGGATGATTGTTCACTTTTGTAATATGTAACAATTTTGTAAACACTTGATGAAAGTGAAATTTTGGGAGGTGAAGAGTTTGGGAAGCCCAAAGGTTATTTGTGGGTAGCCCAACAGTCTTATTATTTTTGTATAAATATAGAGGACTTAGAAGAACAAGGAGCTTTTTCCTAGTTAGACAAGTAAAGAGATATTGTAAGAAGAACTACTTTTTTTTGCAATAAAGAATTATTGTTTGCTTGTCGAAGAAAGATTGGTGGGACGTTCTAATGTTATGCTATGGATTGGTGGAAGATGAACTATTTTGTTTTCCAGTTTTTGTCCATCAACTGTGAGATCGTTCTAACTCTTAGAGCTTCTATTCTTGTTTGAATGATTTCTGGTTTTTTTGTGAAATTACCACCATGAGTAATGAATGTTGTTCATAAGCAGTTGGCTATCTGATTGTTTAAATATCTTTAATAGTTCATGTGTTGTGGGAAGGAATATCAGCTATCTGTAGTTTCTCTTTATAATGCATGTACAATATACATTACTCATTAATAATTTACAATTTGGCTCCCCGGGGATAGGTAGATAGTTAGTTTTACCTTATTACTTCATATGTGATTTAGATGCTTGTGAGTTCTAAGACGAGAGGTAAGAACCTGTGCATCACTTTGTGACTACTCTTTGCATCCTTTATCACCATGCATTGTTAATTAGGCACATGCATATCATACCTTAAGTCAAAAAATACAAAAATATATACGGTGGACCGGGCCACAATCGGTAAACCCTTTTAGTTTTGTTACTTTACCTACGGTAGCCAGACCGCAAACCGGACGGATTCCCTACACCAAACAGACACGGGCTAGTTGGGAACATTGACTGGGGAGAATCCCTTGCTGTTGCTACCTGCGAATTCCCAGGCCTCAACAGATCCTTTGCTCACTAATAAAATGGTAAGATGACAGTCACTAATAGATTATGTAGACATAGATAAAGAATAGAATTTCACTCATAAGAATAGAACAGAAATGTAAAAGAAGATCTGAAAAATAACAATAAAAGAAGCTTGCATACTGAATATATTATAGAAAGTGTCTTTATCACAACAGTAGTGTATCTAGAACTCCAAATCGACCCCATATTCTATAGAAGTCATAGGCTTTATAGCCTTTACAAAATTAATCTGGATCGTGAAAAACTGGTTCGAATTTGATAAAACTAGACAATCAAAAATAGTTGCTATAAAATAGGAAAAGATCCTATTTTTATGGTCAATCTCAATATCTCAAAGATCTTCCTGATCTTCAAAATATTTGACAGCTGCAGTAGAAACTGAAGGAGAACTTGAAATTGCCATTTGGAAAACAAGTCACCTTTTACCAAAGCAGACAGGAATCCTTATCACCTCTATCTTTGCTGGCGAAAACTGAAACAGAACTCTAATCTTGATGCCTTTAGTCTTTGTCTATCATTATAAATCATCCTTGAAACATTTGGATCAAAGAGTCTTGGATCTTGGCAAAATAAGATCTCTCTGCCATGTTTCCACTTTCGGTGGCTAGTAGAGGAAAATTCGATCTTGTTAGCTACCAAAAGCTCTGTTTTCGGTGGCTAATGAATAGTTGAAGTGTTCGCCTAAGCCATCAAAAGGCCTATTTTAACAGTTAATCAGAATTGCAACAATCACATTTTACCTTAATGTTTTAAAGCTTCAATGTTGTTCTTCTGGTGTCTCTGCAACTTGAATAGGGTCTGGGATGGCAGTAGAATCACGGGACTCCTCTGGATCATAAATATTCATGGCTACCTCTGCTAGGGTTTCCAGCTTATGATGTGCTTGAGACTGAGGGTTTGAATACTTTGTCTGCAATTTTGACAGCCTGATTTTTCTGTAGAGCTTAGTGTTGTCCTTCATCAACCTGAGATTTATTTCTTCAAGCTTAGTATACTTGTTTGTTAGTTCTTGAAGAGAGTCATATAATTCAGTATTTCTCTTAGTTAATCTTTCATTGCTTCTCTAATTTCCCTTTCAAGAACTTCTAGTTCATACACCTACCTTAGCAGTTGCTTGATCTTCTGAGATCTGGATTCCTTTGGCTTGCTAGATGAAGCCTCTGCAACTTATTGACTTTGATCATCCTTTGGTGTAGGCGAGGGAATATCCTCATTCCCTAATGCAACTTGATTTGCTAGGTCAGCTCCTTTATCTTCTTCATCCTCATAATTAGTTTATGGCAGGTTGAGGACATTCTTGTCTTATGAAGAAGATTCTTCTTTCTCTGTCTTCTCACTGAAATCTAGATTCATTTTGGCCGTCTTAGTCTTAGAAGATGGAGAGGTTTGATCAACTTCAATTGGAGAGATGGCTCTCCTCTTCCTCTTTCCACTTTTGGGAGTGGAAGACTTCTTTGAAGAAGACCTCTTTTTATCCTCTGGCTATAGATCTATTTCAAATTCATTCCAGAATAGGAAGTATACCCAGGCAATGTTCCTCCTTTGCAGTAGCTCGGAAACAATTAGCCTGATCAATCCATGATGAGATAATATACCTGCAATTTTGGTTGGCTGGGCTTTGACTTGATGAGCCATCTAAGTCAAGATTTTGTAGAGGTAAAAAGGCAGATTCAAGGGGCTCCTGCCAATGAAGTGATTCATTAATTTAAAATTATAGATCATCAACCTATTGTATCTACCCTCACACGTTATGTAGACAAGAATTGACTTCAACAGGTGCTGCCATTTCTCCTCGAGATATGACATATGAATGCTCTTCTTCCATACAATACTTTTGTGCTTAGGTTTTAGGTAGGATCTAAATTCCACTTTCTTTGTAACAGTGGTCTTAAACCAATTTTCTCCAGTCCTTGGAAGCTCTGTCACTTTAGCTATAAGAGATTCATCCACCTGGAATTCTTCCTTGTCGATTATTGCTTTTCTGCCATCAAATGTGAGAGCAAAAGCTTTTGCTACTTGCTGATGAGATCCTTGGATTTTTTCACAAAACCTATAACAACCTGCATCTTTGAATAGTTGACATACCTCAGGGTGTGATTCCAGGTAACAGATATCACCAAGCTCTTTCCTTAGGGCAGGTCCTCCTCTCTTCATTTTCTGAACAGTTTCTTTGCACCTATAATTTGAAAATTTGAACTGGGGGAAGACAACACAACACGAAAATTGGGAGGTTTGGCTCAGCAAAAACACACGCAAGGAATGAGGAATGAATCAAGGGAATGTTCTAATTTTGAGGGATCCACTTGGAAATTGAGATTTGAAAAGGTAATGATTAGCTGATGAGCCTCGTGGTTTGTGAACTGGAGCTACAATCAATGAAGTAGGGGTGAAGTCGTAATGTATAGGACAGGTGTAGGGTAAAGAGGATTTGGGATTAAATAGATCACAGCAAACTCATAAATATAATTTAAACACCCATTACCAAATCATAATCCGCTACATGTCTTGTCTTTTCAGTGGCTAATGGGTGATGATAACACTTCCATCCTGACGGTTCCTGTGTATGAAGGATGTGTTGACCGCTTCAACCTTCCTGTGATTTCGGTGGCTAAAATAGCCCTAAATTTCATGTTTAAGCTACCGAAAGCTAGGATTTTTGGTGGCTAATGAACAGTTGAAATGTTCGCCTAAGCCACCGAAACCTGAGCTTTGATTTTATTGAAGAAAAACAAAGTCCAATGTGTTTTAGACTTCATTACATACCCAAAGCTCTCACAATGAGCCTTAAAATTTTCAAAAATGTTTTTTTGACTTCCTATCACTACATGAAATCAATTGTCTAATTTATTTGAGGAGATAATAGATGGCTTCACAGTTGTCATTCTAGGTCACAACACAATGCAATGCAACACATGGGTTCCAAAGCTGCAAGTCACCGTAGGTAACTATACTTTTGTTGATATTTTTATGTGGTTGATGTTGTTGATACTAATGTAGTCTTGGGAGTGCAATGGTTGTATTCTATAGGAGAACATTTAGTAAATTATCAAATTCCTTAAATGAAATTTCAAGATTCAACAGGTGTACTAAGGGTTGTGAGAGGGCAGCACACTTACCCAAAACAGGTAGTAAATTGCAATAGTATGAGATATCTATTGAGGCATGGTGATATAGAATGGGCTGTTTAATGTTATATCACCTCTCCCAAGACAAAAATAAGAGTCATTAAACACCCAAAGTAGATAGAGACACTTTTGCACAAATATGAAATTTTTTTTAGAGATCTTCCACATGGTAGACCACTTGATAGGGCGATTGTGCATAACATTGTTTTGGAGGAGGGTACTTCACCCATTTAGATAGCACCTTATAGACATCGAAAGAAGTTCATATATTATATTGAGAATACCATTCAAGAAATCTTAGAGTTGGGACTCATTATACCAAGCTCTAGCCCTTATGCTTCTTCAGTAGTGTTGGTAAAGAAAAAAGATGGAACTTTGAGGATGTGTATAGACTTTAGAGCTTTGAACAAGAAGACCATCAAGAATAGATATCCTATTCCTAGGATTGATGGGCTCATGGATGAGATATTTGGAGCTAATTAATTTTCCAAAATTGACCATAGATCTGGTTATCACCAAATTCGGATGAAGGAGGAAGATGTGCAAAAGACTGCTTTTCGATGTCATTATGGTCACTTTGAGTTTCTTGTTATGCCATTTGGGTTGACTAATGCTCCAGCTACATTTCAAGCATGTATGAATAGAATCTTTTGAAATCAGCTTAGAATGTTTGTTTTAGTCTTCTTTGATTATATTCTCATTTACAGTAACACTTGGGAAGAGCACTTGCAATACCTAAAGATTGTGTTGAAAACTTTGCAAGAACAGTCTTTGTATGGTAAGATGTCTAAATGTGAATTTGGGATGAAATAACTATTGTAAATTGGGTAAATTATTGGGAAAGATGGAGTGAAAGTGCACATGGAAAATATCAGGGCTATCTTAGAATGGCCATCACCAAAAAACATCACATAATTAAGAGGATTCATTAGAATATGTACATACTACAGGAAGTTTGTGAAAGGGTTCTCCAAGTTGATTTCTCCACTCACTGATTTGACTAATAAGGATGCTTTCAAGTGGAATGAGGAGGCTGAAAATGCCTTCCAAAAATTTAAATAGGTAATGAGTAGTTTTCCCATACTTGCATTACCTAATTTTTCTAATCCTTTTGTTGTTGAATGTGATGCCTCAGGTGGAGGAGTGGGGGTTTTCCCTAAAGCAAGTCCAACACCCTATAGCCTTTGAGAGAATAAAGTTGCAGCCTCATGAAAAGATTTACTCCATATATAACAAAGAGATGTTTTCCATCATGCATGCCTTGGAAAAATTTTGACAATATTTGGTAGGCAACAAGTTTGTGGTGAAAACTGACCACAATAGTCTAAGACACTTCCTTACCCAAAATGATCTAAATGAAAGGAAACAAAAGTGGGTGAGAAAGATACAAGCTTATGATTTTGATATTGAATATGTGAAAGGAAAGAATAACATTGTAGCAGATGCATTATCTCGAAGACCTTCTTTTTCTCTCATGGACATTGCTAAAAATAGGAAAGACATGCTACTAGTTGAATATGCCAAAGATAAGTTTTCTTGTGATGTAATAGATGGACTCATTGGAGATGATAACTAAATAATTTTGAATGGGATGATATACTATAAAAGAATAATTTATTTGGTTTGATATTCAAAGCTTAAGTACAAAGTTTTGCAGGAAGAACGTGATTCCCCACTAGCAGGCCATCTGGGGATCTTCAGAACCTATAGGAAACTAAGGAAAAGGTTCTATTGGAAGGGGCTCAAGGAATATGTTCATAAGTATGTGAATGAATTTAAGGTATTTCATCAAAACAAATCAGAACTCACATACCCAACTGGTTTATTACAACCATTGCCCATTCCAAAGCAAAAATGGGACAGTATATCGATGGATTCCATCACTGGTTTGCCCAAATATTTGGGAAAGGATTGCATGTATGTGGTAGTGGATAGATTGACTAAGTTTGATCATTTATTTTCTGTTACATCCTATTGTAGTGCTGCACAAGTTCCTGACCGTTTTTTCAAAGAAATCTTCAGATTGCATGGGATCCCCAAGAGCATTGTGAGTGATAGAGATGGTAGATTCATGAGTGCTTTTTGGAAAGAACTTTTCAGATTGGTGGGAACTCAGTTGACTCAAAGTACAAGTGACCATCCCCAAACTGATGTAAAAATAGAGAGGGTGAATAAATGGTTGGAAGGGTACCTCTGAAACTATGTGGGAGAACAACAAAAAGCTTGGACAAAATGGCTACACTTAGGTGAGTTTTGCTACAACACCACCTTTCACATGTCAATAGGGATTCCTCCTTTCATAGCATTATATGGTTATGATGCACTTGCATTTTCTGATATGATATTTAGTGATAGTAGATCTCCAAAAGCTAAATATTGGGTGGAAGAAAGCCAAGAAATTTTAAAGCTTTTAAAAGACAATTTGCAGGTTGCCCAAAATCAGCAAAAACAATATGCAGATAAACATAGAGAGGAAAGGAACTTTTAGGCTGATGATTTAGTGTATTTTATGTTTCAACCATAAAAACGAACATCTCTCAAAAGGAATGGAGCAGAAAATCTAAATCCAAGATACTATGGGCCCTACAAGGTAATCTGGAAGATTGCAGAAGTAGCATATGAGTTGGAACTTCCGAAAGGGAGTAAAATTCATAATACATTTCATGTTTCTTGTCTCAAGAATGATATTGGTCAAAAAAATTTCATTTTAGATACACTCTCTCATTTGGATGATGAAGGACAACTCACACTTATTCCGGAAAAGGTTTTGAAGACAAGGGAGAGAAGATTGAGAAGCAGAACAATCAAAGAATACTTCGTAAAATGGAAGGATCTACCAAGTGAAGATGCCACATGGGAAGAGGAGAATATTTTGTAGCATCCAAAACTGAAATTGCTTTAGGACAATCAATATTGGGTGGGGAGGACTGTAATGTCCCCATTCAAATAATCGCACAGCGGGAAAATTCCATCAATCCTACTTTTAGATTTTTAACATTAAGCTAGCATTACATTAGGATCTTTAACTGAGAGAATAACAAGAATGGAAATCAAACACAAGAGATAATGAACAAAGTGTTTTTCCTCTAGGAAACCATAAAGGAGAAAACCCTGCAGCTTCCTCAGAGATAGAATCAGCACCAAAAGTAAAACCCAAAACAGTAAGATGATCTCATGACAGCAGTAACCTTCTTTCTTCCTTGCCCCAGTGTATTCCTCTTCCTCAGCTATGCGCTACAACTGAGTGTGAGTGAGTGTGTGATAAATAGAGAGGCTAGATCTCTATTTATAATAATTCCCAAATTGACTAAACCCAACTAGGGCCGACTTCACTAGGTGAGTCTAATAACCCTAGTGCCCTGGAACTGTGGAGACTTTAACCCTTAGACAATAGGAGGGTTACCCCACCTTGACTTGACATGACTTGTTTACATTATAGAAACTCCCGATAGGAACATCGGGGCATGACATGACTCAAGTACATCACAAATACATCCCGAAATAAACATCGGGTTACAATACATAAGAAATACAAGTGAATACATTCTGAAGTTACAATTACATTAACACTCCCTCTTAACTAGGAAGGTATTCTCTCGACACAATTTATCATCACAAGTCTTCTTCTTTGTATCATCTGGATCATCATCGAGTCCTCATCATCTTCAAGTCATCTTCTGGATCTGGATCATCACTTGATCTGTATCATCATCACTGGATATAGATCATCACTCGATCTGGATAATCGTCACTGGAACACCATAACTGGATCTGGATCATCACTCGATCTGGATCACCATTGTTGGATCATCATCACTGAATCATCACGGGTGCTATCTCATGATTCTTCTCGTCACAGGAATTTCTACAAAGCCAGCCCTTTTTCATGTTGGTTGTAGTCCTAGCCTCCATGTAGGTCTTCTTCAGCGCTTATATCTTACCCTAATTTAGAATGGCCTGCCCAGCACTTATATTTGATCATGTAGGAACCAATTCTATAATCATATCAGAAAGGCACACCCAGCACTCACATCTGACCATGAGAGGAACCAATCTATAATTCATGTCAACAAGGCTCTGCACTTACATTTGACCATGTGAGGAACCAATCCAACATACATGTCAAAAAGGATCTGCACTTACATTTGACCATACAAGGAACCAATCCAACATACATGTTCGAAAGGGCTCTGCACTTACATCTGCCCATGCGAGGAACCAATCCAGCATGCATGTCAAAAGGTCTCTTTACTTACATCTGCCCATGCGAGGAACCAATCTAGCATGCATGTTAGAAGGGCTCTTCACTCACATCTAATCATGTAGGAACCAATCCTACAGTCACATCAGAATGGCCCTCAATCCCAGACTGAGCTTTCCTAGTAACTAACCAAGTTCCTCCATTCCAAGAATGGAATTCAATGCTTACTTCTGATCATGTAGGAACCAATCCTACAATCAAATCAGAATGGCTCAGCACTCATATCTGACATGGAAGGAACCAATCCTCTCACCATGATAGAATGGCTCAGCACTCATATCAGACATGGAAGGAACCAATCCTCTCACCATGACAGAATGGCTCGGCCCTTACATCTGACCATGGAAGGAACCAATCCTCTCACCATGTCAGAATGGCTCTGGGTCTCATCATTTCCCATTGGAGGGAACCTCGATCTGGAGAACACCAAGCTTCTCCCTGAAGTACTCAAACTTCACCCTAGCCAATGGCTTTGTCAACACATCAGCTATCTGATTGTCCATCGCAACATACTGGAGCTTCACTGCTCCCCTCTACACCATATCCCTGATATAGTGATACTTGATCTCGATATGCTTTGACTTGTCATGGAACACTGGATTCTCTTACAACTTCATGCAACTCTGGTTTTCACAATGTATACAAGTAGCATCCATCTGGAGATCAAATAAATCAAACAGTAGCTTCCTCGGCCATACTGCCTCACAACTAGCTGAACAAGCTGTGACATACTCTTCTTCAACTGTACTCAGTGCCACACAGGATTGTTTCCTGCTAAACCAAAAGATCACACCTGATCCCATACTGAAACAACACCCAGAAGTGCTCTTCCTATCGATGCCACTTCCTACCCAATCTAAATCAACATAACCCTCTAGGTTAATCTTCTGATTTGCCTCATACTTGAGCCCATAATCAATTGTACCCCTAAGGTACATCAGAATATGCTTTGCAGCAATCAAGTGAACATGTCTCGGATCTGTCAGAAACTGGCTCAAGGTGTTCACAGCAAAGCAAATATCTAGTCTCGTGTTTGTCAGGTACATCAAGGACCCAATCATCTAACAATACATCATGGCATCAACCGCTTTTGATGAAGCACCACTCAACAGCTTTAGGTTCGATGCCATAGGTGTGTTCATGGCCTTGCAGTCCATCATCCTAAACCTCTTCAGGATCTCTATTGCATACTTCCCTTGTCCAAGGGAGATTCCATCTGCATTCTGCCACACCTCCATGCCTAGAAAATAGTGCATAATACCCAAGTCCTTCATTTCGAACTCGGCAGCAAGCTTTCGCTTCGTGTCAGCAATAAACCCATCCATACCTGTTACAAACAGATCATCTACATATAGTAGGAGCATCACTGGGTTTCCATCTTCAATCTTGTAGTAAAGGTTGGATCTGCTTTACTTTTGGTAAATCCCAAACTGGATAGAAAGCTGTCAATTCTACTGTACCATGTCCTAGGTGCCTGTTTCAAAATGTACAAGGCTTTCTTCAATCTAAACACATGAGACTCCCTATCATGTGTCTCAAAACCAAGTGGCTTCTCTACATACACTTCCTCTTCCACTACACCATTCAAAAAAGCAGTCTTGACATCCATTTGGTGTATCTTCCATTTCATCACTCCAACTAGAGCAAGTACTGATCTTATGGAAGTGTATTTGGCTACAAGTGCAAAGGTTTCTTCATAATCTATTCCTTCTTTCTGTGAGAAGCCGTGAGCCATGAATCTTTCCTTATGTTTATCTATGCTACCATCTGCAGCATGCTTGATCTTGTAGATCCATTTGGATGTTACAACCGACTTCCCTTCTAGTCTTGGGACAACATCCCAAACATCGTTCTTCATGATCGATTGATACTCTTCAATCATAGCATCCTTCCATTCTTTCTGTTCTGCCGCTTCTTTATAATTGGAAGTTTCTTTATCAATAAAGTCACATAGTAAAGCTCCATATCCAGAGCAGGATCTGGTTCTCTTTCTTTCTCTGTGATTCTCTTTTGGAGCCCCATATCTTTCTGCACCTTGGACAGCTTCTCGTACCCAAGCAGGTTTCCTCTAGTGAGGATTCTTCTCTTGAGGTGGATCTATAGGTTCTTGTGGTTCTTCAAATTCTTGATCTTCTTCTTGAGTTTCTTCGTTCATGGTTGTATCATGAATTATAGGTGCTTCTGCTTCTTCAGGTTCTTCAGTAGGTCTCTTTCTGGATTTGTTGTAAGCTCTGTCTTCGTCAAATGTTACATCCCTGCTAATGTCAATCTTCTTGAATCCTGGGAAATATATTTTGTAAGCCTTCGAGCTCTCAGAGTATCCCACAAATATACCCTTTTTTCCTGAAGGGTCTAATTTTGTTCTCTTCTCTTTTGGAATGTGTATGTACACAGGACAGCCGAATATTCTGAGATGGTTGACTTTTGGTTTCTTGCTGGAAAAGACTTCTTCAGGTGTCTTGTTCTCGAGTACTCTGTGTGGAGTATGGTTCTGTACACACACCGTTGTTCTGGAAGCATCTGCCCATAGATGCATGGGAATATCTTGATCATGAAGCATTGCTCTTGCAGCTTCCATGATAGTTCTATTCTTCCTTTCTGCAACCCCATTCTATTCTAGATTATATGGAGTGGATAACTCCCTCTTAATCCCTAATTCTTTGCATAAGTCTTTGAATTCATTTGTTGTGAATTCTCTGCCATTATCTGATCAAAAGGTCTTGATATTCTTTTCTATGTGGTTCTTGATCAAGGCTTTGAATTCCTTGAACTTGCTGAAAACTTCATCTTTGTTCTTCATGAAGTAAATCCATGTCTTCCTAGAAAAGTCATCAATAAAAGAAACATAGTATACATACCTGCTTAGTGAACTTGATGACATTGGTCCGCATACATCGGAGTGGATGATTTCCAAGATTCCTTTTGCCTTGTTTTCGCTACTTGGAAATGTCTTCTTCGTATTCTTTCCTTTCGCACATCCTTTGTAGACCCCTTCATGTTTTGCTTGAATTTATGGAAGACCTTCAACAGCTTTGCTTGCAAGTGGTAGTGCTCTGTAGTGCACATGTGCAATCCTTCTATGCCAAAGTTCATTTGGCTCTACTGTTTCATGGATTAATTCTTGTTCTGGATGGCCCTTCAATTTGTATAATCCTCCTTCTTGTTCTCCAATCACTATTGCATCGTCAATAGTCTTTCCTCTTGACCAAATGAGGACTTGGCCATCTACAAATGCAACCCTCATTCCTTTTGCATCCAGTGCTGATATGGAGAGAAGATTCTTCTTTAGTCCTGGTACAAACAAGACATCCCTCATTTTCATAGACTTTCCAGAGTCTAGCTTGTAGGAGGATTCACCACTACCTTTTATGGGATATTGGTAGTCATCCCCAAGTTTCACCTTATGGGGTGAATTATGTTCGGATAGTTTCTCAAAATATTCCTTGAAACCTATCATGTGTTTGGAAGCCCCGCTGTCAATAAGCCAATCTTTGCTTCCATGAGTGAAAATTCCCGTGAGAGCGGAGATCAAAACATATTCTTCTTCACTTGAAGAGTCTTCACTTTCTTGTTTTACTCTCTTTCTAGGAGGATCATCATCCTCAGCAGTGTGAGCATGATGTCTTCTTTTGTAGTTCCTCTTCTTCTTGGATCCATTCTTATTCATGGGACAATTTCTAGCAAAGTGTCCTATTTCATCGCATGTATAACATCTGAGTTTGGATGAACCTTTCTGATGAGAATGCTTACCTTAGTGATGATTCTTTTCCCTTCTTCCATTCTTGTAGTGTACTGTGAGAGCTTGATCTTCACTTCCCATATTTTCTTCATGAGCTGATATTTGAGATTCTTCTTATGAACATTCTTCCCACATTCTACTGAACTTGACTAACTTCTTCCTAGAACAGATTCCTTGGATGAAAGAATCCCATGACCTAGGGATACCATTCAATGTTGTCATTACAATTTCTGCATTCTCCACTTCTTCATCTACTGCTTCAAGTTGTTCTTTGATCTGGGAGACCCTTGTGGAGTATGACTGGATGGTCTCCTCATTCTGGATCTTTACATTCTTCAATTGGTTCCTTAGAGTCATCTTCTAATTGATGTTCTTCCCTTCAAACAGTTTCGTTAGGGAATCAAACATAGCTTTAGGTGTCTTGAGGGAGGACACCTATGGTATGAGGTGATCCCTGATTGAATCAGCAATAATCCTCTTTTCCATAACCAACTTCTTCTTATGTAAGGCCTTAGCCTCATCTTCCTCTGGAACTGGAACCTCCTCATGGATATAGGAGTCCAACTCATTTTCTTCTAGGACCAGGGAGATCCTATACTTCCAGGCTCAAAATTTATCAGCTCCCTCAAGCTTGGTATGATGAGACATCTTAACTAAGAACCTCAAATGGAAATACAAAATATTTAGATCTTACTAGGTCAAGATCTCGGATCTGGATTTGGAGCTGAAATCCTGCAGTGTTGGTTCAGGAGCAGATTAGGGTTTTGCTTTTTCGTAGTTCTGTCCAACTAAATAATTTGATCTTGATCCCTAACTTTTATTTTGAGGAGGATATCAATCCATTCCTGGGCTCACTGAAAAAATCCACTTCTGTGAAAAGCCCTAATTTTCGGCAGCAGTGTCGGGTCCAAAACTGAAAAACCTCAGAATTGGATTCTGCTTCGACAGAAAGATGCGCCCTATGGAGGAGAGTAATTCCAACCTTATTTTGCTGAAAATATATGGATAGATATCCATAAAGTAGGAATCCCTAGTTCTCGCGGCTGCACAGTGTCTTCTTCTCAGGTTAGCTCTGATACCATGTTAGATTTTTAACATTAAGCTAGCATTACATTTGGATCTTTAACTGAGAAAATAACAAGCACAGCAATCAAACACAAGAGACAATGAACACAGTGTTTTTCCTCGGGGAAACCATAAAGGAGAAAACCCTGCAACTTCCTCAGAGATAGAATCAGCACCAAAAGTAAAACCCAAAACAGTAAGATGATCTCCCGACAGCACTAACCTTCTTTCTTCCTTGCCCCAGTGTCTTCCTCTTCCTTAGCTATGCGCTACAACTGAGTGTGAGTGAGTGTGTGATAAATAGAGATGTTATATCTCTATTTATACTAATTCCCAACTTGACTAAACCCAACTAGGGCCGACTTCACTAGGTGAGTCTAATAACCCTAATGCCCCAGAACTGCAGGGACTTTAACCCTTAGACAATAGGAGGGTTACCCACCTTGACTTGACATGACTTGTTTACATTATAGAAACTCCTGATAGAAACATCGAGGCATGACATGACTCAAGTACATTACAAATACATCTCGGAATAAACATCGGGTTACAATAAATAATAAATACAAGTGAATACATTCCGAAGTTACAATTACATTAACACCTACTAGTTCCGTATGTTGGCTAGAAAAATTGGAAAGTTAATAAGGGAGATAATAAATGGTGTTTAGACATTAGAAGGAATAAATATTTATTTAATGGATTTAATTAAATTAATGCAAGTGAAAAAATAAATGGTTATGGAGAATGGAGACACATGGAGACTATGGGCCCCACTCAAGCTAGAATTCCTATGTTAAATGGCATCCTCCTCTTGCAATCTCGAATCTATGGGAAACCTAATTTTTTTGGATGGATTATAAGGTTAATATACTAGTTCATATACTTCATAGGTCAAATTTGGGATTAATTGTAACTTACATGGGGAGAGGAAGAGCCAAATGGGAATTTCATGGACACTTGGCTAGATTACCCTTACATTTATGACATCTATGACACCAATGATGGAGATTCTATGACAGTTATGACACAATTCAGATATCAAGGCTGAAATATGACATATTTTACATTTCATACTGAATAGAGCATCTTAGAGGGTTCTCATGGGAGTTGGAGAATGCCAAGAGGCTCCTACTCGAAATTGGGAGAAGAGGGAACGTGAAGAGAGAGGCCACATGGAATAGCATGAGCAGCCACACCAATTCAACTTGGATTTGGTTTATGGATGGATTTTTAACCTTAGAATACCAATAGTGTTTATAAAATTCAGCGACCGGACATTAGAAGGCCATTTTGATCATTTGTGAAAATTGTTACTGTGAAGAGAGAGAGCTAGTGGATGACTAGTTCATGCCTTAGCCAATTTCGAGGGTGAAAGATTCCCATCCTAGTTGATCTTTGGAGAGGCCACTTAGGTATTTCAAGGAGATTCAATGGATTCATAATTTATAGGTTCAAGCTACATAATCTTTTTGACATATCAAGTTCATCTTGTTCTTTCTTTCATCTCAAGTTTTCTCACCATATTTCAACTTTATGGAGTGAGCCGCACTTGGTGAGATATTCATCTCTTTCAGGGAGATTATATCGCTCTAGTATTTTGTATTCTAATGGAAATTATATTATATTTAAGTTCATAAATCTATCAGGTTTAAAGTACAATAAATCTCATGTATTATTGCTCAATAATGAAGAAACAATGCCATTTCCCCACTACCTTGTTGTAAACTCTTGTAGTCTTGATGGATGCGAATGGATGTGTAAAATATTGGTGATTTATGAATGAATGGAATGTAATTAAAGTATATTATGGGTTTCATTTTAAATAACTGAGAATTTGTGGCCATTGTGTCGAATTTAATAGCAATTGGAGCAAACTACACCTCATTTCCCCAAGGGTCCAAAACTAGTTTTTTATATCTAATTGAAAGAAGTGATAACAGCCATGGGAGGTCGATTGGTTATGCATATGAGTCTATGATAATGTATTCTACACATCCCATGATTAAATTTAATAATTCAAGTGGGTTTCTTCACATTTGGGAAGCCATTTCTACCACTTACCCCGAGGTGTTCAATTTAAGCCCAAAATTGCCAGTAAAATCCTCTATCTTGTTTAGAATTTAGTACAGACTTGAAAAAGTGATTGAAGGGACATAATACATCCTTGAACATAATAATTAATTTATTATATCATTCTTACACCTTCTCTAAATATTTTGGAGCAATTGGGCTGATTTGGAGACCAAGACACTAAAACTAGTCAAGAACCAAAATTGTGAAAAAATTTGGAAAATTGGGCATTTTGGTAAAAATTAAAAAAATGGACATTACAGCAAATGCCATATGGCATGCCATGTATGGAGTTCAAACTCCATGCCAAGGGATATTTGTGGAGAGATGGATATTGAATAGTTGGGGATAATTGAAGTAGTCATGAGTTTGACCTAGCTGTAGAAAGAAAGAAGAAGAATGCAAAATATTGTGAAAAAAAACATGGGGTGACGATGACCTCTTATGGAGAGTTTATAACCAATTGCAACATAATGACATAACATAGGATGTATTTTTCATGTGAGTAGACATTGGGATTTGCAACCCTGCTGGTTACACTATCTTATTGTAAATATGGCTAGATGGATTGGTAGGATGATGGGATGATTGGATTTAAATGTGACTATTAGGCTTGATCAACTTCGTGGTTGCACTATCTTTTGGCAAGCAGATTGCCTTTGGTAGGTTGTGGATATGGATGATTACTAGAACATTGAGAAATAGGGTTTTGGAAGAGTAGTGTAGACGTATGGACAGTGACCATCATGCAGTGACTTAGCAGTTAGTAGTTTAGATTAGGATGATGTAAATTGTGTATTCCATAGGTGAGTATCCAAGGACATGGGGATGCCATAAGCAAGAATCTTAGTTATTGATGTCATAGGTGAACATATGAGAAGATAGTGTATCAAATGATATACATGGTGAGTTGGAGCATCAGGACTCGTTGTTATGAGATAACATCCTAGAATAAAATGATGAGCTTCCTTAGAGTAGATCATGAAAGGATCAAGATGATGGGTAAGGGAAATATCAGTGATTAATAGTTAAATGAGATGTATCTTTCGCATAAGTATGATCCCTGAAGTCAAATCCAATGAGGGGAAGATTCTTCCAGTGAATACAAATGCATTGTTCATAGCTCTATAGGAATTTGATCAGGTTCAATCATGTTTACAACATCAACTCCTAGTACACTCGACGGTTTCCCAGGATATTCTTCAAGGCATTATGGCAAGATGGACTGATGACTATAGGGAGATCCATGGTAGAATATTTTGACATTGGTAACGTGTTACGGATCTACTTCATGAGATTGTGTCCAACTAAGGAGGATACACCAAGAGAAGGGTGAAGCGGTTCGAGAGAAGAGAAATGAGAAGAAGAGGTCGCACCCATTAAAGGAAGGCACCAACAGAGTAGTAGTGTTGTCATCAATCAGATTGCAATGTTACCAATGATACACATATAGATTCATATAACAATAACATAACAAGAGACAAGAATGGTAGACATAATAACAACTTATATTACTGAAGAACGCATGTGGTTTCATACAAAAAAATGAACCAAGTATCTATCTGTCTCTTCAACCTATATATATCATTTACAAAACAGTTACAAAAACTACTTGTCGGTTCAAGCAACCGACGGCCTATGAGGTCGACATAATCTACAATTAGTCGACTAGGGAATCTAGTCGGCTTGGCCCACTAGCTCCTCCAATAAGTAGATAGATTAGAATAGTTCGAAAATTACATGTGGGCATAGTTTTGATACAGATTGACTTGAGGATAAGTCAATGGATATCAGTGGGGGCCTAATTGCTCATTGTATTGGTCATTATAGCATTAATGGGTTATTTGTGAAGGGTTGTTATTGTTTATTACATGAAATAAGGGTTAAATGGATATTTTAATGTAAAAATGGGTAAATATAATTATTGCCCACCTTTATGGGCAATATAGTATAAATATGAGTCTTTAGGAGGTCATTAACATCATTGTAATTTTTCATATCTCTCTTATTGTATTGGTCTCGGGTAAAGAGAAGGCAAGAAGGAGTAGAGATTTTGCAGCTCCCTTTCCCTTGCGAGCAAGGGATGTATTTGATGCAATCGATTTTTCTTTAAATGAATCAAGTAGATCTAGGTTTTATTGTGTCTTTTATGCATTATTCTACAATTATCTTGTGTTACAATGTTGCGTAACAAATAGTTTACAAAGATATTTCTAGAATGTAGTCATGCTTGTGTATGGTTTTATTAATAGTGTTGGCCATAAGAAAAAATGGTTAATAGATTGTATAAAAATACATGGTTTATGGTGGATAGGGATCAATTCTATTTTCCTATCCTCTAGTTCCTTGTTGATCCATTAGGGGAGGTCATTTTTTTGGACTAACATGAATAAAAAATTATGTTATTGTGCATTGAAAGAGCATGGATGACCTCCATATAATCGGAGCTCCATTCAATCCAAGTCTTCACAGCCTAATTCATGTAACTCTAATGAATAACTATATAACTACAAAATTGCATGACATGCAATATTTTTTGTTGGGGGAGTTGATGGGCCTTAAAATGACATCTCTTCTCCATCTTCTTTTCACTGTTCATAACTATTTTTCCTCTCCTTTAATTGTGTATCAATCATTTTGGTGTTTGAAACTAGCACTTAGGCTCAAGATACTTTTTATTTGCATTCCCTAGTACTTCATCAATTTTCTGAATAACATTATAGAAATGCATGTCTGCATTTATCTTTGGAATAACAAGTTTATTAGAGAGTTTCATATCCATTTTTGCTACAGATTTGTGTGTTGTGGCTCCTCATATTGCTACAAAGGCTCACGATGATAAGATGACAAATATGGAAATGCAATGCCAAGAATATAGGGGAGCAAATATTTTTGTTCATTGCTATAAATTGGACCAGCTGTATAATCATGCTCTATGTCCTCCTCATGTTGGAGTAGGGTCCCGCAGCTACAGAAGAAGCTGCTATTTTGGCGGATAGACAGTTTTGGTGGAGATATAAGAGGTAGAGCTACAACACTATAGCAGGTTTCCAGCTACAGAGCAGAGTTGGAACCCATGACGTAGAAGGCAGAGAAGTCAAGGAAGGCGATTGTATGTGAGCGGCTGAGAAGAGAGAGCTCACCCACTGCATTGAAGGCAGCGGTGGAAGACATGAGGGCTCAACTACCCTCATAAAGGAAAAGGAGCAACGAGGCCGAGGCATTGAAGACAAAGGACAGACGGGAAGTAGCGTCGGTACCCATGGTCAGCGCTGGGAAGCATGGAAGACTGCAGGAAGCTGTGGTGAAGGGAAGTGGTGCATAGTACCCATGATCAGCGCCGGGAAGCATGGAAGACCGCAGAGAGCTATGGTGTGACGGATAGCGGCTACTTCAAAGTACAGATACGCCGACTGTCACTAGTTAGGGTTTGGGTTACTGTTGCGACAGGCCCACAGTGTTGTAATGGCGAGACCTTTGGACCGCCAATAAAGGGATATATTTTGTACTGTAAAAGGGTTGGTTAGTGGACGGTTGGTTGGTTCATTTGTTGTTAGTTGTTTTGTAGATTACTAGACAGTTGTAGAAGCCAAGCTCTGGTTCTGTTATTAGCTGTAGTATCTTACTGTAACCAGTAGCTGGCTCATTGAGCATTCATGTAACGATCCACAGGGATCGACAGAGAGGGAAGAGTATATTATAATAGGTGCAATATAGAGGTAGAAAAAAGATCTAAGAGAGAAGATCTTAAGCTGCATATGCGGTGCAGCAGAACTGTGTTTACCTTCCCCTGAGCTATAATAGAAACACAGTCCTGTGAACGTAACTTCCATCCTGGAGGTGAACCACGTTAAAATCATGCGTTATGTGATTGCTTTCTGTGTTGTGTTTATTTGATGCATCTGTCAGTTATTGCATGATCCTTGTTTACAGTTTAATGTATGTATGCATTGTTCAGATCACAATAACATAAAAAGATAGACATGAGTTGAAATCATTGACATGTTGTATGCGGGTTCAGTTATGCTTTGCTTGAAACAGTCACTAGTCGCGGTGTTGAACAGCCTGTTATGTTGAGTCTTGCAAGTCGATGCAAACAACACTAAGTGCGTTGAGCCACGGGGTTAGGGTATCGCAGGAAGGCGATACCGCACCGACAGAGGAGCTGCGGTGTGCGATACCGTAGGTTAAGGACTTAGTGTTGGGAGGAAGTTACGTGTCGCCTGGTGCGCAGTGACGCGGTAAGGCTGGGGTCACCGCAAGTTGGTGGAAGTTGTGCAACGTAGAAAGGGACCGTGCAACAGGAAAAGAGAGATCCCGCGGATAGAAGAGCTGCGGGATGAGGGGATCACGCGACACGAGCAGAAGGGTCGTGCGACACGCGGAGATAGAGGCCTCGTGGCTAGCAGAGCTGCGAGTCACACGTAGGATGCATCAGAACCTGGTCCAAGATGCTTGAGTCCTTGGCCAACCCATTAGATTCACTTTGGGTGAGACTTCAGGCCGTTTCACGGTCTGTCGCCGAAAGGGCCAGTGAGCTAGGGGTGTTGTTGGTTAAATACAGTAAACCCGGGTCTGCCCATGATAGCCAACAAATGGTTCTGTTGCTGGTTTTGAACAAATGGGAGTTGATGTTCTGGTGGCGTCCTACGAGAGACGAACTCAATGAGTGGGTTTGGTCTAACCAGAAAGAGTTTGTTGAACGAGAGAACAGGAGTCCTAAACTGAGTACAGAGGCCTGGTTACAGAAACATAACATTACAGACCTGCATGCGATATTTTTTACGACCTTTGGGAACGAGCTTTACGACTGGTTATCAAAGTTAACTGATACAAGCATATTCAAAAAGAAAAGAGACATTGTCTGGACACCGGAGCTGATTCAGACCGTGAGGAACCTGGATAATCCTATCACGAGGGCAGTAGACTTCTGGCTTGCGAGCGTGCTAGAAGGCTTCGTCACAGAGTTTGCAGTCGACCAGACAAAAAGCTTCAGTGAGGCTGAGCGCTATTTCTTCAAAGGATATCGTGGTAAGTACCTAAGATCTTTAAACTTGTCCATTAAGATGTTATTACATGAAAAAGGAACAATGGATCTAGTTTCAGATGAATAAGTAGAAATAGTAATGTCACAAGAGTTTGAAAGTGATTTTGATGACATTGGACGAACACGTAGTGGAAAGAAGTATAAAGTAGATTTCAGATCTCCAATATTTGAAGACAATTCAGATAGTACTAGACAGCAGAGTCATAGTACCACAGAAGGAGCAGAGGGGGGTATCCCTTACCACCCTTACACCCCATAGAAACAGACCGGGACTCAGAACAATCCCGTAGGAACTCCATCTAGTAGCTCACAGACAGTACCTACCACCGCTACATCACCTCCACCTACACCGCCGAGTGGTAGTAACACAGTAAATCAACATCCACCACGCAGAAATAGAATGGGGGATGATATGAAGCTATCTATATTTAAGGGAACAGGGGCAGAAAACCCCGAGCAGCATTGGTTTCTCTGTGAAGCCATGTGGACCATTAAAACAATCAATGACGATAACCTTAAACTTGTACAGTTGGTCACCACACTAAGAGATCGAGCCTTAACATGGTATATCAAGTATACCACAGTACCCAGGACACTTGTCCAGGTCAAGACCGCCATGATTAAAGAGTTTAAGAAACCTAAGTCTGAGTCACAGTGCATTACAGAACTCAAAGACATCAAGCAGTTACCTATAGAGTCGGTGTGGGACTTTGATCAGAAATTCAAAGCCCTTATCGACCAAGTCAGTTTTGAGTTCGCACCGGAGCAGCATAAGGAATGTTTTATTGCAGCGTTGCTCCCTCACATTAGACTGCCGTTAATGCAGCAGAAACTCCAGACGCAGGATGACACGTTGGAGATGGCGATGAAACTAGAGGCTTCACCTCTAGATGAGAGCAGTACAGGCATGGCAACTTTACAAAACCAGTTGGCTAATCTCACATTACAATTGCATGAAATTAAGAAAGGGAAAGAGGTTGCGCAAGACATATGGTGCGTAAAATGTAAAGCACAAGGCCATAGTAAAGACAATTGTCCGGTCTTTGTAGAATATATAGCGACAGGGGCTCCAAACCCCTTACCACAGACCCATGGGCCGTGGTGTGAGATATGCAAAATGCGAGGACATCTACCTCACCAGTGCCCTCTACTTCAGAAGTACGTGCAGACACCTAAAAACTTATACTGCGTCTTCTGCAAGTCGGTAGGCCATGATGAACACGATTGCAGAGCCTATGATCTCATGGTCGGAGCAAAGCAAGACTTGTACAGAGTCCAGTCAGAAACACAGGGTCCAGTAGTAGGACCACAGCAGGATCCGGCTTATGGAGGCCGTGGAGGAGGATTGAGAGGACAAGGCAATGGAGGAGGATTTGCACGCGGAGAAGGCTCTGGCAGAGGAGAGGGTTTTGGCCGTGGTCGTGGACTAGTTACTTGTTACAACTACGGAGTTGTAGGACAATATGCTAGGACTGTCAGAACCACACTACCACTTGTAACTACTGCAAATCTTATGATCATACTATAGAGGAGTGCCCTACCTTGATAGCTAAGATCAGAGAACCTAAGCCAGCAGTACACCAGAACATCCAGTTTATTGCTACTAAGCAGGAAGAGCCAGAACCAAGAGTCAATATTGTGACTCGCAGCGGTGTTTCTACCAGTGGGACATCGCAGGAAACGGAAAAGACCACAGGACAGGAGTGGGTGCGCAGAGCTCCTAATAAAGCAACACCACTCGACCTGCAGAAGAACAAACAGACATTTCAGGAAGCTAAGGCTTTCTTTAATGACCCTACGCAATCAGGATCACAGGTACCACCGTCTAGGGGCGTACCTTTGAGGATGCGCAGATCCGGGTCATCGCACCGTTGGATCCTTTTCAGGGTCCTAGATATATTGAACCTATCCGAGCAGAGGAGGAGGCACATAACATGGAGAGCCTCTATCAGATGACCACAAACCAGAGCGACTACATCAATCCAACTACAGAAGGAAATATTAGTTGGCAATGCGACAGCTCATGCGCATCAGATTCAGATGTTGGTTTAGAAAACTGGCAAAACAGACTTCACGAAGTCTCAGCGCGCAGGTGCGCGTACTTGACTAAGTCACTGCAATGGATTGGCGCAGAGGTCAATGAGATTCCATCCTTTCATGGTCTAACAGATATCCAGGACTTTCTTGAGCAGTTTGAACAACAGATCTCTCACGAGCAAAGGATCGCAGCAATGGACCTTGCAGTACGAGCCACACCTGCGAGATGGTGGTATGCACATAAAGAGAATATCACATCATGGGATGATATTAAGAGATTCATGATGATCATATTTTCTGTCGACAGAGAGTATGTCCAACAGAAATACACAGGAGAAAGTGACCCCAGATCACACATTCAGACATGTGAACAGAGTTGGTCGAACATTCTCGAGGATGAATGGGTTCACCGATTCGTTCATACATTGGATACAGTTCCAAGGAACTGGTATACAGAGACTGAACTGCGCAAGGGAACAACAACATGGCCACTTATGATAGACAGCTTCCTACTCACCTTCGCTTTTGAATCTGAGTATCCAAAGGTTGATCAGGCCCTACAAGTAATAAAGAGTAAGATATTTGAAGATTGTACCATATCAGTATCAGCTCAACCTGAGTGGGCTATCCAGCTAAAAGAGGCGTTAGAGTGTTATAATTTTGCATCTGAACCAGAAGAGGATGAGGATCCTCACGACACCAACATTTCAGAGTCAGAAGGCACTCGCGATGTTAAGGGACCACAGTTAGAAATTCCAGCAATCACAGAGCCCATTAAGATTAAAAAGATCAATATTGGCACAGACACAGAACCTAAGTTTGCTTCTATTGGAGACTATTGGAACGATGAAACAGTCGGACAGATTGCAGATTTACTACATGACTATCAGGACCTATTTCCCACCAAGTTCACAGAGATGAAGGGAATAGTTGGAGACCTGGGAGTCATGAGGATACCGTTGAAGGAGGATGCTAGACCAGTCACGTAGCGCCCATATAGACTAAATCCGCGGTATAAAGAAAAAGTAAAGGATGAGATCGATAAGATGCTAGCAGCAGGCATCATTGAGCCTATAGAAGAAAGCGAATGGGTTAGCCCCATGGTCATACAAGAGAAAAAAACCAAAGGAGACATCAGGATCTGTGTCGATCTGTGCAAGCTCAACGATGCATCGCTTCACGATCCATTCCCGACACCGTTCACTAATTAGGTATTAGACAACGTGGGAGGACAGGAGGTCTACTCCTTCACCGATGGCTTTTCAGGCTACCACCAGA
>LPNX010956119.1:307500-389094 GCA_001517045.1 Pseudotsuga menziesii | reverse complement strand
GAAATTGCTAAAGAAAGATGTAAAATTCCTATGGAATGAGGAATGTCAGCAGAGTCTAGACACACTTAAAGAAAAGATGGTTACATCACCCATCCTAGTATTTCCGGATTGGACTAAGCCATTTCATGTACATGTGGATGCATCTGGCATCGCACTAGGGGTTGTCTTAATACAACCAGGAGAAGGGGATATTGATCACCCTATCGCATACTCCAGTAGGAAGCTATTGACAGCAGAAAAGAACTACACCACGAAAGAAAGAGAAGGCTTAGCTATGGTGTATGCGCTGCAGAAGTTTAGGCACTACCTATTTGGTGCCTCGTTCAAGATGTTTACTGACCATTCCGCATTAAAGTATCTGGTCAATAAACCAGTGTTAGGGGGGAGAATCTGCAGATGGTTACTCCTCTTTCAGGAGTATGATTTTGAAATCATTGTTAAACCAGGAAGATTGAACGCTGGACCTGATCATCTGTCGCGGATAGACTCAAGAGAAGAAGCAAGTAACCTAGAGGACAATTTGTCGGATGTGCCGTTGTTTTCTATCCAGATCGTGGATGACTACTATGCCGATATCATTCAATTTCTCACTACAGGATTAGCACCTGATAAGTTTACTAAGCAGCAAAAGAAGCAATTGGTTGTTAAAGCAGCAGACTTCACCCTGATCGCAGGACACCTATACAAGTTAGGACCGGATGAATTTTTGCGCAGATGTGTGATGCTGCATGAAAAAGACGCTATTATCAGAGAGGCACATTCAGGGACCGCCGGAGGTCATTTCGCAGGAAAGCCGACTGCGCAGAAAATCCTAGATGCAGGATTATGGTGGCCTACTTTGCATAAGGACACCAAGGACTTTTGCAGATGCTGTGAAATCTGCCAGAGGGTAGGAAAACCCTCGCGACGCGATGAAATGTCACTGCGACCGCAGGT
Organism: Pseudotsuga menziesii; assembly: GCA_001517045.1. Taxonomy (NCBI): domain Eukaryota; kingdom Viridiplantae; phylum Streptophyta; class Pinopsida; order Pinales; family Pinaceae; genus Pseudotsuga; species Pseudotsuga menziesii. The sequence goes on along the minus strand of LPNX010956119.1, from coordinate 388,158 downwards.
TACGTTACGCGCATTTGACAAGTGGGCTATAGACTTTGTGGGTCCTATCAACCCACCAGGAAAGCGCACTGGCGCGAGATATATTATCACTGGAACAGAGTACCTCACCAGATGGGCAGAGGCCAAATAAGTAAGAAATTGTGATGCTGCTACAACAGCACAATTCCTTTTTGAGAACATCATTAGTATATTTGGCTGCCCCGTAATTTTGATGAGCGATCAAGGCACACATTTCTTAAACCACACCATTGAGGCCTTGACAGAAGAATTCCAGATTCAGCACCATAAGAGCACTCCCTACCACCCACAAGCTAACGGTACGGTGGAGGCCTTCAATAAGATTTTAGAAAACGCTTTTACTAAGATCTGCAACAGTCAAAGGAATGATTGGGACCTCAGAGTTAACGCTGTATTATGGGCATATAGGACCACATGCAAGAAACTTACAGGACACACACCTTTCAGCTTGGTGTATGGACAGGAGGCTGTTATTCCTATGGAGTATATTCTTCCCAGTTTAAGAATCGCTCTGATCACCGGGATGACTAATACAGACACAGTGGAGGAAAGCCTAGCACAGCTGCTTGCCTTAGAGGAAGACAGATTCGTCGTCGGATTCCAACAGAAAGTGCAAAAGGCACAAGAAAAATCTTGGCATGACAGACACATTAAGAATAAGACTTTCCAGATTGGAGACCTAGTCCTCCTCTATGACAGTAAATTCATTAAGTTTCCAGGGAAGTTCAAGACGCATTGGTTGGGGCCATATCAGATACAGCAAGTTACAGAGGGAGGTGTCGTTCAGCTCAGCCAGCTGAATGGGGAGCTTCTTCCCACATGGATTAATGGTAGTAGGCTTAATCTCTATAGCGATAGCCACCCCACCTCTCAGCCCTAGCTTAGCCAGTATATGGGCGTGCAGATGTCCAGTGTAGTTGAAAGGAGGCATCGCATCGGGAACTAGTCTACACCGGCAAGTATTATAAGTATCAGGAATCACATAAGGTCGGTTCATTTTGCGCAAGTCAATAAATGGCTTGCGGGGAAAGAAAAAAAAAACCGTTTGTTTGTTTGCGCAGGTGATGCGGTGTTTCAGCGCAGCAATGCGATGTTTCCTCGTGCCATGTATCCAGTTTTTGCAACCGACAGAGGGCCAATCAAGTCGCCTTCTGACAGGCAGTTAATGAGGAAATGACCGGTATACCTTACCGTAGATTTGGCAGCAGCATAATTAAGTTTCCATATTTGGCAAATCTTCGACGAGATCGGCGCCTGTCCACACACGTTTTGGGGGAAACGTGATCGAATTTCAGCATTTATGGAGGATCGGATGACGGGTGAGGTCTTGTCCATGTAATTATTATGACCGATGGGTTCAGTCAAGATGACCGTTGCGTCTGGGATTGTTGCCTTCGGCATAAAAGCAGAAATTATTCATTCGAGAGGGTTACATTTGCAGAAACCCGAGAGCTACAAAGTAACCTGTTAAGAGCCCCCTGTGCAGAGTTCACCCTGTTACAGAGTGTTGTGATTCCTAGAGTTCGAAGCCATTGCACGCCTAGGAGATTCCACTAAGTGGGTTCTGTCCGAGGAGGAACCTATAGGCGACATTTTGAGAAGATTTGAGCGTCATGGCATTGCAGGTATTATGACGACACCGGATAGGGGTGTCCAGCCAAGCTCATCACAGACCCGACAGCCACCACAGACGAGGAGCCACTCTTAGATACTAGAGGAATGCAGTTCGGAGTTGGAGGAAGAAGTTCATAACGCAGCAGACTACATTACGCCACGACCTGAAGACACACCCGAAGTAAAACTTCCCAAGAGTGGTAAGTTTCCTATCCCCATACCACAGATTGATTCTCGAGTAAAGGAAGATGGAGATCTCTTAGGATATGCAGCTACTGCTAAATTCATAGATTATAACCTGGCCGATGCTAAGACATATCCCCAGTTCCAGCCGGACCAGTACCTTACAGTTCAAAAGAACCCGAGGACAGGTGCAGACGAATATATTCCCATGGACCATGTTCAGATTCTTGAGCGCTCAGGCCTGCTCAATCTGTTGAGACTACCACATTTCGGACGCGGCGCAGAGGTTAATGCCGTGGTGCGCATCCTGCTTTCTTGCTTACATGGAGGTTACCTTTGGCTCGGTAACAAGGTCGACCTGAACATCGACCTCATACATCGCATTACCGGACTGTCCAAGACCGGTCAGCACCCGACGATAGATACAACAGGCAAGATTAAGGAACCCAAGCTCTCACCCTCCATAGTTGCCAATTACTAATTATAGAGAGGAGGTCGGGCTTATGACATTGCAAGCATATCAGACAAAACACTCAGCTTTACAGCTAGTCTGCTTGCAGGTAGATTGTTAACTAAGGTTCGGCCCAAGGAAGTTACAGGGTCTATAATTAAACTTGCTATACAGGTTGCAGAGGGGGAACCGTTCAATTGGTCTTTATTTCTGTTAAATATGTTTCAGGAAGATTGTTTGGCAGCACAGGATGAGGCTACCCACCACTTTCATTTTTCATGGTTGATTATACTCTGTGCATTTGTGGGGTGGAAGGAGCCGCCCCATACCCAATTTAGGCAAATAGCAAGCGGTGAGCCCAGAGAGGTGCGCTATACAAACCTGTGGGAAACTAACCACCCAGAAAAGAAAAAGCTCAACGCGATAGTATTCTATGAATACTATATGCTGCTGAAGAAAGCCGTCCTATAAGTACCACGGATCAGCACGGAGGTTGTAGACACATATGATGCTCGGCTTAATTTTATGGTGGACCGCCATAGAATCCACCTGAGACCAAAGAGGACTCAAAGGGATGATTAGGCTCATTGCTGGTTCAGGATGACAGCGCAGGATATTGAAGGTATCATCAAAGACTTTGATGACCAATGGAAGCGAGAGTACGAAGACACCACACCTCTACAGTCAGATACTGCACAGACAGACCCAGTAGACAAGGGCAAAGACAGAGTAGAGACCCAGACACAGGATGAAGAGGATACATCAGAGGAGGAGCCCATGAAGAAAAAACAAAAGGTTACAAAGCCAAGTGGGGAGATTAAATTGACAGCCGATGACTATGACCAAATCGCAGTCAGAATAAGGGACAGAATGAGCGACACATTTCAGGCGATGCAGGCATCGCAGGGCAAGATGCAGGGGGCCATAGACCAGCAGCTAGGTGAGTTGAAAACATTGACTGAGAAAACTGCCATAATCCACACTCAGTTGAGCAAGGCGCCAGCAGGAGAAAGTTCGAGACAGTCGACCTCCCGTGAGGAGACCCTAGTCAAGGGTCGTCTCAACACAGTTTTGATTCCACCAGGGAGCATCAGATTCCCTGCGACGATAACGGATCCACCAGTACAGTTTAGGCAACATGTTGAGGTTAACCTCGCAGATTTTCACATTGATCAGTTGCAGATGATCCAGCAGCAGCTAAGCGTAGAGCTCAGAGGAAGAGAGATTGCGACTTATGAAGAGAATATGCAGCTAGTACAGAAGAATGCAGCACTCGCCACCAGCTTTCAGAAAAAGGCAGATGAATTACGAACATATGAAGAACGAGAACAGGATCTCTCTCAAGTGCTACAAATCATCGCATTGGAGTTACCCCAATGTCACATTGAGTTCGCCTTACCTCTTCCGCAGAAGGTAAGAAGAGTTGCAGACAAAGCAAAGGCTCTGGAGGAACCAGTAGCCAGGATGGCAGAAGAAACGGCCAAGATGGAGGAATACCACAAAGCGCAGATCGATGAGCTTGAGGCCCGTGTACGAGACACTTCCCAGGCAGACAAGCAAGCGAGAGTAGAGGCCTTTCGACTCGCCTCTGCACAGATGCAGTCTCGCATCGACGATGCACTGTCAGTACTAAATGATGCGATGGACACATGGTCAGACTTGGATCAGCCGCCTGCGAAAATAGAAATCCAGCAAAATATTCAGCAGATAGAGAATACCACGGCAGCAATGAAAGAAGAAATTAAGAGCTTGGCAGCTCTTCAGAAGATGAGGAAGACAAAGGAGATGAACCACTTGCAGTAGGAAGCGCAGCGATTAAGAACAAAGGAGATACACATCAATGACCTGCTTCAACCCTACCAGGAGCAAATCACTGAGTTAGTCGATACGGTTGAGCAGAAAGTGAGGGAGTTCACTACCACCAGAGAGGAAACTGACACAATAGAAGACGCCAGTATTAGTCAAGCTTTGCTTGACTCGGCACGAGAGCATGTCGAAGTGATGCAGAAAGAAGTCGCAGGACTTCGCGACAGGTTGCAACGGACTTCGCAGGAAGCCAAGGAGAAGCTACAGCAGGAGAAACCCGCTGGTAGTGGCTCGAGGGTGAGCCACAAGTAAGTGTTAGGGGACTGTTGGAGTAGGGTCCTGTAGCTACAGAAGAAGCTGCTATTTTGGCGGATAGATAGTTTTGGCGGAGATATAAGAGGTAGAGCTACGACCCTATAGCAGGTTTACAGCTATAGAGCAGAGTCGGAACCCATGACGTAGAAGGCAGAGAAGTCAAGGAAGGCGATGGTACGTGAGCGGCTGAGAAGAGAGAGCTCACCCACTGCATTGAAGGCAACGGCGGAAGACATGAGGGCTCAGCTACCCTCATAAAGGAAAATGAGCAACGAGGCCGAGGCATTGAAGACGAAGGATAGACGAGAAGCAGCGCCGGTACCCATGGTCACCGCTGGGAAGCATGGAAGACTGCAGGAAGCTGTGGTGAAGGGAAGCGGTGCATAGTACCCATGATCAGCGCCAGGAAGCATGGAAGACCGTAGAGAGCTGTGGTGTGACGGATAGCGGCTACTTCAAAGTACAGATACGCTGACTGTCACTAGTTAGGGTTTGGGTTACTGTTGGGATAGGCCCACAATGTTGTAATGGCGAGACCTTCGGACCGCCTATAAAGGGATATATTTTGTACTGTAAAAGGGTTGGTTAGTGGACGGTTGGTTGGTTCGTCTATTGTTAGTTGTTTTGTAGATTACTAGACAGTTGTAGAAGCCAAGCTCTGGTTCTGTTATTAGCTGTAGTATCTTACTGTAACCAGTAGCTGGCTCATTGAGCATTTATGTAACGATCCGCAGGGATCGACAGAGAGGGAAGAGTATATTGTAAGAGGTGCAATATAGAGGTAGAAAAGAGATCTAAGAGAGAAGATCTTAAGCTGCATATGCGGTGCAGCAGAATTGTGTTTACCTTCCCCTAAACTATAATAGAAACACAGTTCTGTGGACGTAACTTCCATCCTGGAGGTGAACCACGTTAAAATCATGCATTATGTGATTGCTTTCTGTGTTGTGTTTATTTGATGCATCTGTCAGTTATTTCATGAGCCTTGTTTACAGTTTAATGTATGTATGCATTGTTCAGATCACAATAACATAAAAAGATAGACATGAGTTGAAATCATTGACATGTTGTATGCGGGTTCAGTTATGCTTTGCTTGAAACAGTCACTAGTCGCGGTGTTGAACAACCTGTTATGTTGAGTTTTACAAGTCGACGTGAACAACACTAAGTGCACTGAGCCACGGGGTTAGGGTATCGCAGGAAGGCGATACCGCACCGGCAGAGGAGCTGCGGTGCGCGATACCGTAGGTTAAGGACTTAGTGTTGGGAGGAAGTTACGTGTCGCCTGGTGCACAGCGACGCGGTAAGGCTGGGGTCACCGCGAGTTGGTGGAAGTTGTGCGACGTAGAAAGGGACCGCGCAACAGGAAAAGAGAGATCCCGCAGATAGAAGAGCTGCGGGACGAGGGGATCGCGCGACACAAGCACAAGGGTCGTGCGACACGCAGAGATAGAGGCCTCGCGGTTAGCAAAGCTGCGAGTCACACGTAGGATGCATCAGAACCTGTTCCAAGACGCTTGAGTCCTTGGCCAACCCATTAGATTCACTTCGGGTGAGACTTCAGGTCGTTTCACTGTTTGTCGCCGAAAGGGCCAGTGAGCTAGGGGTGTTGTTGGTTAAATACAGTAAACCCGGGTCTGCCCATGATAGCCAACACCTCAATAAAACAATTATGAATTATGTCTAAATTAGGTCTCTCTCGTTATATTCTGAAAGAAATCTATGGTTATATTCTAGTTGTCTATTGTTATCCTTCATCTAATTTTAGTACCTCATGTTGAATAAGTTGAGAATATTCGATTCTGAAGAATGTTCATATTAGTTTCTTTGAGATTCTCATACATGTTTGTATTAGTTATTTTCTAATTTAGTTGATTAGGAGACTATATAAAAGGGAGCGTCCAACCTCTACAAAAGGGGATAAATAATTTGTGATACTGAGATTAAGACTATGTTCAAGACTTCATATAAGTCTCCATTCTAATAGTTGTCATGTGAATTTCATGATTCATTGAAGCCAAGTCTATTTAATCTATTGTAGCTAACCCAATACTTTGTTCTAAGGAAGCAAGGACCACTCCAATAGAACATGAAGTGATGTATTTATGTTGTGTGTGTGTGTGTGTGTGTCACATGATATTGTTATTCAATAATGATTACATTGTAGTTTGAATTTTGGGAATGTTGTACCTTTTTGTTTCCATCAAATTGGAAATGTAGTACCTTAGTTTCAAGTTTGCAACCACAACTAGTTTTTATTTCAATTTGTCATTATCAAAGAATTTGATTTATGAAGTGAATCATTTTTACCATGTGTTAATATTTGTATGAGTAGTTTTCCAATAGTTACCAAATAGGTTTCCTTTCTGCAAATTCATGATATATAACCTAGTGAAACACATCAACCTGTAGTCAACCTAGATAGTACAATGTGTCCCACAAGTACAATAGAACCTTGGGTTGATAAATTATTGTATGGTCAACTTAATTGTTACTACTATAAATTATAAGTTAATTAAAACTATTGTTACCTCAAAACATGTAATCATTCCTTGAAAGATGTGAATACACCCCAAAGACATTCTCCATTGGAAAAGCATGCATCAAAATATGTACTAGTGCCCCAAAGATGAACTCCTATCGTATGTGCAATCGTGCCTCCAAATATTTGAAAACAAAAAAATACACCCTGAAACATGTAATCATCCTCCAACATGTGAAGGAAAAGGTAATAACATGGATCCCCGTCACTATCACTCCCATGCATGGTAAATAAAACGATTCTTAAACCAAATTTCTAATACCATGCTCATGACTTGTACCAAACTCCCAAAGTTCACATTTCTTGGTATAATGCTAATGAAAATAATGCCTTTGAAAATGTGAAATGAACCTTCCATTTTCTAGGCAGTGACATTAGGTATCCTCCTGTAATACCCCTTAATGGTTTAATAAAGAGACCGCATCTATGTCAAACCTCCTTTGATCCTTGAGCGACTTGCAATGATGCTTGAAGTAGTGATAGGAAGCCTTTCATTTTTAATGTGTTTCTACAACAAGTACTTCATTATAGCTTTACTCTTAATGGATGGAAGCTGGACTTGTTGTGGGTAAGGTATATTGCACTTAAATTTACAAGTTATTTGTTATAAAATACTTCTAGATTTGCTTGTTTTTCTTTCAAATTTCTTGAAAAATATTATAGCCCTAAACCATATAGTAATATATAATACCTAGGGTAACAAATGTATCAATTTACCAAAGGCAAAACTGTGTAGTTTTATGATTGCTTTTAAGAAAAAAATAAGTTTTCAACCTCCATTGATTATGTTCTTAGCACTACAGTCCCAATTTAGATTTTGATTAAAATCAATTCCAAGATACTTTTTTTTCAGACGAAAAAAACATTTCTTGCTATTCTATTGAATCAAAGGAATTGGGTACATCATCAAGAATACAGCAAGTCCAACACATATGGAAACAATAACATCCAAAAGTACATCAGCGTCCAGTATAAGAGAGATTTCTCTCCCACAGATCCTAACTATTAGTGCATGGGCATCATATACAAGAAAAGTGTCCTCTCATAAAATGCACAGTAGGCCAATTAGTCATGTATGTCCCTAAAGAAAATAAGAAGAGCCCATAAACAATATCCAAGTCAAGGCTTGAATCACTCAAAAGCCAGAGACATAGCTAATCATATTAACCAAAACTTTCACAAATACAGAGCCAAGAGACTAAAAGTCTAAGAACCAGATTAGTGCTCTCAAAAAAGTTGAAGTGTAACCTCCCCATAAACTTCATCATCACATATTTTAGTGAGAGAAAGATGTCCTGCAACCATATTAAGCCCTTCCTTGGATAGTGTGTCTGCCCTCTTGTTATGTTCCCTAAAGACATGACTGAAATCCACAAATGTGAACAAAGATATGAGTTTCCTAGTGTTTATGCACCAAGCCTCTAAGTTCACCATAGCAAGTGTGAATTCATCCCTTGCCTAGTTTATAAGCATAGAGGAATCGCCAAATATATGTAAGTAAGGCAACCCAATATCTTTAGCAATGTATATTGATGCCCAGAGCGCCAATATCTCGGCTCTAGTATTAGTACTGTGTCCACCACCTAATTTTATAGAGAGAAAATGCTGATCATTTAACCAAATACAAACACCTACTTCTCCAATAGAATCTGTCGCAACTCCTTCAGAAAACACCATAGGAAATTTATTAGCAGGAGGATCTCCAATGAGCCTGACTTTGGACCTATTTACATGTAGCACCTAATGTGATGCAACATCTAACATGATCACATGACAAAGTCTAGAAATAATTGGTTCCTTGTCTTAAAAAATATAGCTATTCTTGGTCTTCCAAAGATTCCAGATAAGAAAGAAGGGCAGATACAAAAACCACCCTTTGAAACCCAGTTGGAAAGGTTTTCTAATAGAGATGAATCAAACCAAAGAAAATGGACATCAAACATACTTCCCAAGCTCTGTAAGACCTTTTTCACAAAGGAGCAGCCAACAAAAATGTGATCAACAATTTCAGCCTCGTTTTTACAGAGACTACATATGTTAGGGCCAACGCAACCCCTCTTGTACAGGTTATCCCAAGTGTTTAATTTCCTATTAACATCCAACCAAGTAAAGAACTTTAGTTTATGTGGGATGTTTAAGCCCCAAACCATTGGGAGGATACCATCATTTAACAGAGGCAAATGCTCAAACACAATGAGCCCATAAGATTTTTTGGCAAAGACCATTCTCGATTTTTTATCAAACATCCAGAGCAGGGATTCTTCATGATTTCCAATCTTAATTATGCCATGTGATAGGCCTTTGACAAAAGACAACCATTTTTCATCCCAAACACCTCCCAAGTTGAGGTCTGTCGTCGTGTACCAGCAATTGAAACCTTGAGTATAACCTTCCAGGTTCTGAGCCTATGCCAATTTAGAAATCCCAAAGTCAGCAAGATAATCCCTAAGGTCCATTGGTAAAGGATACGAAGAATCGAGGCCTGCAATAGGATCAACACCCAAGCGGATTTTCAAACCATTTCCAACCTTCCAACCAAGCGGACAAGTAATCCAAGACAATATCCTTATAAAGTCATTCCAAAAATATGAAGTTCCATTGACAATGAACTTTTGGGATCTAATCCAATCCTCCAAGGGTTTGTTTTTAATGTACTTATGTTTTATGATCCGGCTCCAAATGCCATTCCCCTTAAGGAGCAGCCACATATTCTTCAACCTAAGAGAGATCCCAAACCATTCGAAGTTCTTTATATCCCCACCACCGCATTCAATTGGAGCTGAAACAACTTCCCAGCTTGCCAAGTGATATTTATGATGCCCATTAGTGTTCCCCCACAGGAAGGAAAAGATAGCTTTCCTCAACATATTCATAATAGATTTTGGACATCTAGCCAAGGAAAACCAATACACAGCAAGTCCGGTGAGAACCGATCTAATAAGGACAACTCTGCCACCAAGAGATAGTAACCGGTATGACCAGTTCTTAATCTTATTTTCAAACATTTCCACCATCCATCTTCAGTCAGATGATTGATACCCCAAGGGTTGAAGGCAGTATCCCAAGTGTTTGAAACCAGTTTGGATAGGAGCCATATTGTAGGGGAGGAGCTCAGCAATTTGGCTCCGAGTATCTTCATCGACATCCATATAAAGAAAGGAAGACTTTTCCATACTGGCAACCATACCCATAGCTGAACAAAATAGGTCTAGGGCTTCTTTATATGCTTTCCATTCACTAACATTAGCAGTACCAAATAAGAGGACATCGTCAACAAATAACAGGTGAGTAATACACAAATCAAGAGAGTACTAGAATCCTTTGATGAGTCCTTTTTGCTGAGCATCCAATATAATCCTGCTGAGACTTTCAATAATCAGGATGAATAGTAGGGGAGATAAGGGACAACCTTGACGAATTCCCCTTGTGGCTGGGAAAAATTCAGATGGTGTCCCATTGACTAAGACTGCAAAACAAGCATTAGTAACACAGCCCATAATCCAATTTACACCAATCAAAGGTATGCCAATCTGGAGAAGTAGAAGTCTCAGAAAAGTCCAATTAACCCTATCAAAGGATTTGACCAAGTCAAGTTTTAACGCCATAACTTTAGAATTCTTGGTTTTAATAGAGTGCAATATTTCTTGGGTTATGCCAACATGTTCTGTAATTTGCCTATCCTTCAAAAAACCAAATTGCTGGGCTGATATAGTCCTGTTCAATAATGGCTTCAAACGAAGTGCTACAATCTTGGAGATGACCTTGTAAACAAGGTTGCATAATGAGATAGGGCGAAAATCAGCAAAAGTAGAAGGCTTTTCACACTTAGGAATCAGAGTCAAGAAGGTTGAGTTTAGAGATCCGGTAACTTTCCCTTCTGTTCTAGCTTGTTCAGCTACCATGACTAGTTCCTCCCCAATGTGGTCAAAAAAATCCAAGAAGAATTCAACCAGCCATCCATCTGGGCCAGGGCTTTTATCTTTCTTGAAGCCCTTAAGAACAGCTTCCACTTCCTGAATAGATATAGGCTCTAGGAATTGGTCTACATCCTATTTCTCAGTCAGAGTGGGGGATAGCCTAATTACCTTCAGTTGATCAGTAATATTTGAAGATCGATCATCCTTAAATAGATCACAGAAATGTTGTTTCCCAAGCTGTTTTAGAGGTGCATCCTCTGAGACCATGTTACCATTCTTATCAGTCGGGGACCAAATATCTTTAGAATTTCTTCTTGCAGATGCATAGGTGTGAAAAACTTAGTATTTGCATCCCCCTCGTTTAACAGGAGCACTCTTCTCTTAAGTCTTAGCGAAGTGATCTCATGAGCCCAATATTTACCTTTCCTATCTTGTAGAATTTTGAGCTTATCTGAATTCACTGCTGACAGTAGATCGGAGTCCATCTGTAAGATGTCAGTGATCTCATCATTTATTTCTAATATCACAGTGTTTTTTTTCACCTTTTTTCTTCCTTTCCCAACTTTTAACCGTACTCTTGAGTCTGCCCAATTTAAGGGAGAAGGAGTCCAAATGATTTAGAGGACCCGAGGTTAGAGGAGCCTTCCAAGATGTAGTAACCAGAGGAGATAAGTCCTCTTCCAAGAGCCAAGCTCTATTAAATTTAAAGGGATAACACTGAGAAGAAAGTCTTGGGCCCCATTCCAGACAGATAGGGTAATGGTCAGAGACATCTGAAAGAGTAGCCCAAGATCTATATCAGGCAAGGCTAGGGAGGAGATAGTCAAATAATAAGAACCGGTCAAGTCTTTTGCTAATGCCTACATCCCCCAAATGACCATTCATCCAAATAGGGCCAGGATAGTTCATTGAGAGATCAACCAGATTGTTACTTGTAATAAGCTTGGAGAAGTAAGAAGCCAAGGGATCAGACCTTGCTTGTGTACCCCAAACTTCAGAAGAGGAGATTGTGAAATTTAGATCACCAGCCAAGAGTAAGTTTGGTAAGGATAGAAAACCACCAGCCAAAATGTTATCCCAAAAAATAGTTCTTTGGGCATAAGGCCCATAGCAGTTAATAATGGAAAGGATCTCAGATATCCCCTTTATACTAGCTTTGAGCACAATACCAGCAAATGAGGAAAAGGCCTTGCATCGAACCAGGAGAGGGTTCCACCCTGCAAGGAGGCCACCAGAAAGTCCTGCAACATCTAATGCATAGAACTCCCACCCAAGATTTAATTTCGAAAACATAAAGAGAGACTAAGAATGAGTGCACATAGTTTCTTGAAGTAAAATCATGTCCAAATTGAGATCAAAGAACAGTGAGTCGAGGGATTTTTGTTTGGAAAGCCCTCCAAAACCCCGAATAGTCATGGATAATATTTTCATGGGGAACCTGACTCTTCAGGTGTGCTTGCTCTAAGTGCCTGTGATGTGTAGGGAGAAGAACGAGTCTGTCTAGCTGCATTCTTTAACCGCATAGAGAGAGGGGTATAGTGTCCCAAATTGCTCTAGTCCTCAGAAGAAGGCTTCTTAGCCCTACGGATGGTCACATTTTTTAAACAAATGGAGTCCAAGGGGGGCGTGGAAGGAGAAATAGGATATTTGTCAGAGAAGATAGAGAGGGATTTTAGGAGTGAGGGATCCATGAAAGCAGGCTCTTCTCTAGGGCTGGAAGGTAAGGTGTTCACAAGTGAAGCAGAAGTACCTGGTGAGAGAGAGGGAGGGGAAGCAGAGGAAGCTGGGAGAGAGGGATAATGTTCCATAGTAAAGGGGGGAGGCCCCTCCTCTGGAGGATCATCAAAAGAAGTGTGGAGCTCCAGGGTTGAGTGTTTCAAGGGAATATCCAAAGTCACTGGACGAGAGTGACAAGCACATACTTCAATGTCTTCAATGAACATTAGTTTGCCTTTGGACAGTCCTTCATAAGGTGTTGGTGAGGAAGAGACGTAAATATCCTCAGGAGAGTGAACCAAGGGTACTATAGGGGGTTGATTGTCATCAGGGGAGGGGGAGACAGGACCAGGACTACGATCAAAACCCATCTTAATCGGACGACCCTTGTGGAGAAGAGCACGGGAATTGCGCAGATGCCCAGTCTCATGGCAGTGGTTACACTTGAAGGGAAAGTTCAGGTAGTCTAGCCTCTGAGTAATAACATGATCACCACATACAATCTCAATCTCGGGAAGTAATCCATTAGATATATCAAGTTCAACCAGGACCTTAGCAGTCCGCTTGTCAAATAACAAGTGAAATTCCTTTTCAAGGGAGACAAAGCACCCAATCGAGTTCGCCAAGCCTATGAGAATATCTTTATTCCACAGAAGGAAGGGTAATGCGGGAAGGAGAACCCACAAGTGTCGAATAGTGACTCTTTTCATAAGCGGATCGAAACCAATATGCCAACGGTTCAAGACTAAGGAACCCTTCTGGATAGTCCAAAGATTCCCTAAGATGCAGGTGGCATCAATCTCTTCAATAAATACAAAAACCAGCCAATTATTAGCTAGAAGACTGACAGTGGGCACATAGTGAATGATAGGTTTCCAATGAATGGTTTCCCACTCGACCCATTCTTCCTTCGTCAAGGAGAGGTACTCCTACCTTCCGATAAGAGCTCTGCGACAAAGGGTTTCAACCTTGTCCACATCATGACCCAATACAAAGCGGTGCTTTAGGTCAAGAGCCTTAAGTGTTTTTTTCTTTTCGGCGGGCACCCCCATGGTGTTGTGAACGACCCATCATAGGGCCCCCACCAGTCTCCAAGGAGGCTCCAGGTTTACCCGAGGTTGACATATGGCAACCCGATAAGACAAGGGTTAGGTCACTGCAACCCTCGAGAGAGCCAACAATCAAAGCAGACCGTCACCCAAGTACGCCCACCCAAAAAGCCCGAGATAGGCAGAGAACTAAGACAATAAGGACCACACCCCAGGAACAACAAAAAATAGGGTCAGCCAAGGGCGAAAACCTTCACAGGCATCCAGTCAACATCTGTCAAGGTTCAGACAAGAGGCGAACGCTGACATGGCAAGGTTACCAACAGAACCCAAAACTAACAAAAACAAACCAAACAGAAGGCTAAACAATACATAAATTCCAACTTTTTAATCATGGTTGGTACTAACCCTCAGGAATCAAGGGTGAATTCCATGTGGAGTGGTCGGCATGTAAAGCCCATAAACCCTTAGAATAAGCGTTTACACCAAGCACCAGACCTAGCACAAAAATATATATATAAATAGAGAAGTCGAAAAGTACCTACACCAGTTCTCGTGATTATGTCGGGTGTCGCGGACCGCTCAAGTCAACAATAAACGACATTACCCATCAAATCCGAAGCCCACGCTAGGGAATGATAAAACACAAAGTCTCCGCCGAACAGTCTGAAGAGACCGCTCAGTCTTCCAGCCGAAGTAAGAGGGCATGAACCACGCAAGAACTAGGTCAATCAACGGGCATGTAGAGAATGACCCCAAAAGGTGGTCGACTGAGCCTGCAACAAAAGCTAGGACCATGACCAAAAACAGTCACACACCGACAAAACCAATTCCAAGATACTTATAAAAATGGACTTACTACAAGTTATTATTATTGTAAGCAAAATAAGGGCATGTAATTTTTTTTATTTAATGATCATTACTTTTGTTTTATTTTTTTTCTTACAAACATCCCAAGGGAGTACATAAATATTTAGGAATATTTAGTTATTTATCAAGGTTAGAGGGGCTCACTGCTAAAAGGAAATATCATCTACATATAGGAGGATAACTAAACTAATCTTGTCAGATTCATTCTTGCATAAGTTTATTCCAAGCAATCCTCTATCTTGTTAATATCAATCCCAAAAATAGTAAGTGAGAGATGATAACCTTGCTTAAAACCTTTATATTATGATTAATTTCCTCTAACAATGGCTCCTTATTTTTAAAATTGGCAATGATCCTTTCATGTTGCCTTATTACTATAGCCCTCGGCCCAAAAGGAACCCCAATATCTTCTAGCTTACTATAGCCCTCGGCCCAAAAGGAACCCCAATATCTTCTAGCATGTTCCAAAGGTCATTTTTAGAGATTAATTCAAAATATTTTATGTAGTTAATAAAAAACACACGTCACTTTAACCTTGTTTTTTTTTTGTTTTTGTTTTTTTTGCAATCTTTAGTTGTAATCCTAATTATAATAGTAAATAGGTGGTTTAATGTCAAATTATAACTTTGAAAACCATATTGCCCCTTGGCATTCTTTTTATGACTTTCAGTCCATGAGCTAATCTTCTTCTCCAATATTAATCCATACAAGTTAGCCAAATGAGGAATTATGGTAATAGTTCTATATAGAGGATTCATTTACAGACAAATTAAAAGGTTTGTGAATTCCAAGAATAATAATATATCCTACCCTCTTCAAAAGTTTAGCTAGTTAACCTTCGATGTCTTTACTTCATTTTCTATATTGAAAATGTTTTCCATTGTATAAAGGGTTTGGTTGCTAACTAAAACATTATAGATAATCTTAAAGATTTAAGTACAAGTTCCATTTGTCTATAATTATATTACTGTTTTGTTTAGACTAGCATGTATATTTTGTTCTACTTAGAGGAGCCTACTTCAAATAAGAAAAGCATGTATCCATATCTTTTACTTAATCCACCAATATTTTATCATTAGATATTTAAGAATTAGAAAGATTTATATTTAAGAATGAGTAAGATTTATTAAAGTTTCTACACCAGAAGAAAATTATAGACCTTTAAAGTTTTCTTGCCATCCAAATCTTGTTGGTGTTGAGAAGATGAGCTCAAACATAAGGTAAATAATTTATAAATGTTGTAAATATTACATTCTATATAAATTAAATGTACAATGTTTAATTTGAATAGGGTTTTTACTCAAATATATTTTTATAATTAAAATAGTGAAAATACAACACTTCATTAAATTTTGATAATCTATTTATTTTACATTAAAAACAAATATATCAAAATTAATTTTTAATAAATTAAATTAATTAATTATAAAATTTCAATAAATTATAATTTATTACTATACATTAAATTTTAAAAAATCAATATTATCGTTTTTTTACTTAATTTAAATATTGTAATTCAAATATATATTTTTCCTAATTACAAACCTTAATGCATATTGATTATGTTGCACGATTTGAAAAACAAAACATAAAATTTGATAAAACCGTGACAACTTGTAGTTTAAAAGATAGCCAGATTTTCAATATGATTTTGAAAAAAGAGCTAGTTTTTTTCAATATGATTTTGAAAAAAATTAGTTGAAATTTTTTTAAATCCAGTTGATACCTGTTAAAGTTATTTTTGATGTTTCCAATCATCAAATTTTTAAATAACTCCCAAAAAAATCGCTAAAAATAATAAACCTTACCCTAAAAATAAGGAAATAAGGAACATTAATTTATTTTAAATTAAAAAATATTTAACAAATAACATAAAACAATGTATTACATCCGTAAAATTTGAAAAAATTGGGTACACCCGTAAACCAACTATCATATAACCACGAACCATTGACTCCTGTGACTGCCCATTCGAAGCACACAAGGAGAATTATAGGTCAGGCACTTGTATATGAGTACCCAGCTCTTCGATGGGGCTTCAGCAAATATGTATCATATAACCACGACCCATTGATTCCTGTATCATTTCCTGTGACTGCCCAGTCGAAGCACACAAGGAGAATTATAGGTCAGGCACCTGTATATGAGTACCCAACTCTTCGATGGGGCTTCAGCAAATATTTATCATATAACCACGACCCATTGATTCCTGTATCATTTCCTGTGACTGCCCATTCGAAGCACACAAGGAGAATTATAGGTCAGGCACCTGTATATGAGTACCTAGCTCTTTGATGGGGTTTTCAGCAAATATGATTGCTGTATTGGGGTACACTTACTCATGAGTCAGGATCATTACTTTTGCATAAAAATAAAAATAGGTTGTGGTTAGAGTACTAATACTAGATCTGAACTTCTGGCACCGACGGTCTTGCTTGTAATTTCTAAAAATTTTAGCTTTCCTTTTTTCATGTTAGAGGTGGCTCCACAGCCATTCTTAACTGGATCAATGGGAGGGCTGCTCTCTTTGCTCTCAATTTTGATGGCTGATGTCAAAATATCAAGGAATTGGAATCTTCCTTTCTCCATCTCGATTTCCTCCATGTGTACAGAGAATTCAAAGTGAACTTTGCTCTCAATCTTGATGGCTGGTGTCAAAATATCAAGGAATTGGAATCTTCCTTTCTCCATCTCAATTTTTGGAATCTTCCTTTCTCCATCTCAATTTCCTCCATGTGTACAGAGAATTCAAAGTAAAGGGAGATGGCTTATCCAAGGAGGCACTTTCATTGGCCTCTTTATCCAAGGAGGCATTTTCATTGGCCTCTGGCTTTCTTCATTATTCTGATATCACTGATAGTGAATGTATTGGGAATGATACAATTCAGCTATATTAGCTTTATACTGGCCTACTCCTTTTATCACATCTTTGATGTTTTTCATGAGAATGGCAAGACTGTTGGATACATCCTCTTGGGTGTCAAAGGTGGACTGGTTCCTTCTTTTCTTTCTGCTTGACATTCCCATCAGTGCCTCTTGGATGAGCCATACTGGGTTTACTTGCATACTCAGTACCATGGTGGAATCCAATGGAGATATGTTGATGTCCTTTACTTTTTGGTTTGTACCTCTTCTTGAGGGCTGATCTGATATTCTCTCTTGTTACTAGATGATCTGTAAAGATGTTGTTGGGCTGAGTTCTGAGTATCACCACTTATGCTTTCGAACAATTTAGCTTTATCCTAGCTCCCACGCATTCTCTTCATTCGCGGGCAATACAATGCCTCGAGAGTCTTTGAGCAACGGAAATGGTGACGCCCCCTTTGCGAACCCTCCACCTCCACTTGCCCCTGCACCTGAGAGTCTTGAGCAAGGGAAACGGTGACGCCCCCTCTGCCAACCCTGCCCTTGCCCCTGCCCCGCCCCCACGCACCACAATGACCCTAACATATGAAGACACGGCTCCTGTAATGACCATAACTTATCAACACACAGCTCCTGTAGCTTTGGAAAATCCATTCTCAACTCCTCCAACTTATCGCAGTACAAACATCGCAATTCATGCAACTCTGCGGGGTGCTCTTTCAACGGCTCACAAGACCAGAGCACAAGGCATGCTAGCTTCACTAACCCAACTAGGCAGAGTAATTAATGATGATGCTGCAAAATCTTAAACTGACATCAAGCATTCCAATGACCCTAAGTTATCAAGACACAGTTCGTGTATATTGAAAAAACTCATTCCCAACTCCAACTCAAAACTTATCGTTGCAGTACTCTAAATGTAGCCTCCGGGGAGAGCCCTTTCAACTGCTCACAAGACCAGAGCCCCAGGCATGCGAGCTTTTTGAATTCACTAACCCAACTAGGCAGTCCTTCACCTCACATCCCCAAAGCCAGAAATATTCCAGATCTTTCATCGCCTGCATATCCTGCGGAAGGTAATCTTGATTGGCACCCTCCATTCCAGCACCCCTGCATTAGGGCGTTAGATACCTCATCTTCGACCAATTTCTCACTAACCCTTTGCTTCCTTAGATACCTCATCTTCGACCAATTTCTCACTAACCCAACTAGGCAGTCCTCCACATCACATCCCCAAAGCCATAAATATTCCAGATCTTTCATCGCCTGCATATCCTGCGGAAGGTAATCTTGATTGGCACCCCTGCATTCCAGGGGCAAATACCTCATCTTCGACCAATTTCTCACTAACCCAACTAGGCAGTCCTCCACATCACATCCCCAAAGCCATAAATATTCCAGATCTTTCATCGCCTGCATATCCTGCGGAAGGTAATCTTGATTGGCACCCCTGCATTCCAAAGGCATTCCAGCGTTAGATACCTCATCTTTGCACCCCTACATTCCAGCTTTAGATACCTCATCTTCTACTAATTTCCCATGACCCTTTCCTTCCTTAGATACCTCATCTTTGACCAATTTCTCATAACCCTTTCCTTAAGGGGCGATTTTATTATCACCCCTAAAACCCTGAAATGTCACAAACTTTGCAGGTCATCTTTTCTTACCACATCTGCATAGTCCAAATCCAGTGAAAAGCCGTCACCCATCATCAATCTTTCCAGTGAAACCAATTCCGAGATCCCACGCGGAAGATGCCTCAACACTGTGCATCCCACAATGTCCAGGGCCCTCAGATGTTTGAGTTCATTCATCCTCTCCGGAAGGCACCGTAGCTGATCAAAGAAATTAACGTTCAAGATCTGAAGCTCCTTCAGGTCGCCAATGGTTTCCGGCAATTCACAGATAGCCGTGGATTGTAGCTGGAAGGAGGCAAGATGCTTCAGATTTCCAAGACAAGGTGGCAGAGACGTTATGTCAGCCATGCCCTGCCCGGCTTTACAATAACGCCTGAGCTCCTTCTCGGCAATGCTAATAGCCAGATCAAGAAGTACATCGTGTATTTTTACAGAGTAAATCTTTTCAGCTTCATCATTTTCTTATCACCTTAACCAAACAACAATCCGGGAGGAAGTTGATAAAACTGTGGGCAGTGTCAAGAAATAGCTGTCAAGACTGCCTTTAACCACACCTTCTGCTATCCAGCTGTTTATGACCTTTTCACAATTGATTCGTGTGTCTTTGTGATAAGCTGCAAAATATCGAAAACAAGTTTTCAAATAATCTTGCAGACCATTGTAACTGCATTTCCCTGCTATTTTCCTAGCTGCGTCTGCTATTTTCTGTGGAACATTTCCATTTGGAAAAGATCGGCTACAAAACAGCTGCCAGCCCTCCCCTTCCCACAGCGGTTTCACTCTTATTATCTCTTGCGTTGCCATACTGGTTAGTCAAAACAATTTTAGAGCCTTTATTAGTGAATGACATGGAGCTCAAGACTCTTCCACATATCAGACTGTAGAAGAAAAAACTTTTTCTCTCCTAAATAAGAGTTCAGCCTATTCTTTCTCTCTTCCAAAGGACTGGATCTATTTGGAAAGTTACGTAAATTTAATCTCTTGGCAACGATATCCTGCAGATTTAAGATCTCATAATCTTTGGAAACCGTTACCCAAATGATGGGATCAAATTAATTGCGTACCTGGAGGCTGTTGTTGATGGTTTGAAGCAGCGAAGTCTTACCGACTCCAGCCATGCCGTGGACACCAATAATTCGAATGTTGGTATCTTGGTTAACCGCTGCCCAAGCTTCAACTGCGCAGATTTTATTGTATTTCCAACCAAACCAGGTGCAGGGATCTCAATCGGGCTTCTGGGCGGCCGGAGTATGGTCCCCATGTTCCCAGCTTAGAGGAAAATCGGACCGCCATTGCGCATCATTCAGTTTGCAATCTCTGATACTTTTGCTGATTCTGTAGCGGTAGAGACAGTTAGGGCAGCAACTGAGATAGTATTCGTGTTGTTGGTACTCCTTGTAAATAGATCGTGAACTTTGGCGGGCCCCCTTCGCCTTATCCAGCCAAGTCCTCGCTATCTTTGAGCGGGGTTTTGTTCTTGAGCGAGCTTCTCATTTACCTTGAGCTTTCATTTACCTTGAGCTTGAGCTTCCATATGGGTGAAAGCTTGAGCGAAAAAATGACCATTTAAATCCAGTAACTACATCCATTGGCTTTCAAGAGAATTAGAGAGCGTCAATACCAAATGAGAGGCCCAAGGCACCAAGATTCTTAGGATTGCTCACCACAAATTCACGGAGTAAGATAAGGATTTTGCTTCGCTCAAATTGGGGTGAGGCGCTGAATGGATAAGAAGGTATTGATATATTTTGTGGTTCTGGTCTATTCGCGTACTCGACAGCTGGAAGCAACAAGCAAAGTATTTGTTGACAGCTAGAAAGAATTGGCCCTGCAGTGCCCCTATGCTGTTTTTCAATGGTTACGTTGGTCATTGGTGCTCGACAGCTAGAAAGCAACTTGACTTAGAGTCATTGGTGGTCGACAGCTAGTATGCAACTTGACTTAGAGTTATTGGTGGTCGACAGCAATTGGCTTGCGAGCATGCACCAGACAGACTCGTCGCCTTTAAGGCAAGCCTGTACTCTGTCTGACACTGACAGGTCTCGACTCTTCATCCCATTTATATGGCCAATGGCCATCTATATCATATAGGGATTATTTAAATTTTAATATATAACTTTTTATTAAAATATTTAATATAGAGATTATTTAAATTTTCAAATATTTATAAAACAACTAGTAAAAATATATATATATATATATAATTGGTAAACAATAAGGAAATATGTTTTTTAGATTTAAATTATAAATTATAAACTATTTTTTATAAGATATTACAATATTTAAAAATATATGAGTGTATAATTAGATTTATATTGAAATTTAATGTATTGAATTAAAATTTCGGATGTGGGTGACAGATTCGGTGACCGACGACACGCCACTCCTCGGTCTTTGCACCTGTAGCATGGCGAGCAACATGAGTCCAGCCCGTCCATCAACCCGACACCATGAGCCCCCAGAACCTTCGACGTCCATCGCGCGTGGGAGACGCCCTGCTTGTCACTTTAGCACCTGCGACGTGGATTGGCGACGGCCTGTTTCATCCTAGCCTTCATGGTGCTGCAAAGAAATTTATTGTGCGCAGGTACCATGGCAAGTCGGAAGGAGGATATGAGTGCCAAGGCGAATTATTACGGCATTTTGGTAAGGTTTCGCTCGGCTCTGAGCATTTCTGGGCTCTTTGTGCATCTGGAAGCTCTCTGTGTGTTTGGAAGTTCCGCCTTTATTTGGTTAGTTTATAGCTGCAATCCTCAACCCGTTAATCTCAGGAAGGGGAGGTATACTCTGGTTTTCATGTTGCGTCAGAGAGGAACGCCAAGACAGGCAAGCTCGAGCAGAGGCAAAGCCCAACGCGATTGTAGCTTACAAGTCTTGGTCGACTATGAACCCCACATCTCTTCTCGGGTCCGCATCCTCGTGGAAGCCTGGGAGGGGAGAGTCCTAAACCAGAAGTTAGCAACAGGATTGGATGGAAGCCAGATAAACCATTACTAGCTCGTGAAAAACATGTTAAGCAATTTAGTTGAGGACATGCTCAGCAACTGGTCTGATGCTCATGACTCTGTCCTTGCCATAAAAACTAGAATTGCTAAGATTGACGCTCAGCTCACGGCCATGGATAACTCGTTTGCATGGAAGGGAAACGCAGGCATCTCAGGGCATGCTGGTCTGAGTGGAGGTGGTTGTGTTTGGGGAGGAGGTGGCAGTGGCTGTGTGACTGGAGGTATGGTTCTTGTTAGTCGTGGGGAAGGTGGCAGTGGGAGTGCGACATGTTGCATTACTATGGCTCCACCAGCTCCGCCTTTCTCCATCCCATCAACGGTGGAGCCGCTCTTCAAGTGCCTGAAGGAAATGGTCGGCCAAAAGCTTGAACAGCAGCAACAACCGTCTCAACCGGCTCCGGAAGCTGCTGCCAACTCATAGCCAGTCACAAGAAGAACGATGGGCCTGCCCCATCATTGAAGATAGTCCACCGTCTTGATGTCCATGCCTCCCAGCAGCGGAAATGACTCCTCGTCCCAAGTTTTTTTTTTTTGTGCAAAAAGTGTCAAGCCTATCTACGGCTGTTTTTAAATTTGAACAATGTATCTATGTCTATGTCTGTGTCTGCAAACTATGTCCAAGTTTATGTCTATGTCGATCTACTTTAAATTTTAATCCTGTAATTATGTCTCAAGTCTTGGCTCTCGGCCAATTTTTTTAGTCATGAACATTCTCGTCGCTAGTTTTCATAGACGGTCCTTAGTTTTTGAGAGGCTTGGGGGGTGGTTTCACCTCCTGAGACCTCCTTTGGCTAGGTTGATTTTTGTATATTTGCCTCTGTATTTTAATAGATCTGTGGAGCTTACAAAAAATATATATATATTGAATTAAAAAGAAATTAAGATAAATTTGATTAATTGAATTATGTATTATAATGAAAATTTTCTAATTTATATTTTTATTAATTTATTTAAATCATTTATACAAATTTTAATTAAATTTATATATTTTCAATATATTAAATAATTCAAATATCTTTATTATCCTTTTATATTTATTATACATCATATTAAAATTTATTTTATATTTAAATTTCAAAATAATAAAATTTTATAAGGAATATTTAACATGAAACATATCAGAGTACTAAAAAAAATAGTTTACATGTTATCTGATTTGGATATTTTCCAATATCATAAATTGCATATTTTCATTCTGAAACTATATTTGTGGATACATAAATAGATTATACTTTGTGAAACATTTCTATTACAATCATAATAATTGATATATATGTATTTTTAATAATTATTTTAAAATTTTAATTAATTTTGAATAAAAAATAATAGAAAAAATGTGGTCACAAAATATCCAAATCATCTCTATTGACTATACTAAAAGATCCTCATTGATATATGTACTCACACAGTCTTGATATCTCGTGACAATTTTGGGAAAAATTATTTGGAGCATTGCCTCATAAGATTTGTACAATTTGCATTCAGCATGTTTTAAAGTTTTTAATAGAGGTAAAGTTGTGTAAATCAATGTACATGGAGGGATTCCCAACATGGATGAGTTTCTCAAGTAAAGAAAATGATGTTTAGCATGAACCATGTATGAACGTAACAAAGGACTTAGGTAGGACCAATGACATAACTTTAATAAAGTATGTATTAAGTGGATTCATTACTATGTCATTCGATTATTTAAGTTTGTATTTGATAACATATATATCACATCAAGGTCGTAAAATCAATGTGTCATAATAGATACTAATATTTATTGGTGAATTTGAATAAGAAGTTAATAATGTATGCATATTTTCTATGTGTAATTTATCTTTGGTATCAAAAAATGGAAAATTCACATGATCGTGGATCAAATTTGAAGGGTAGGGAAAACTATTCATTTCATTTGAAAATGTAATTAGACATCAAAATTTTGTTGTATATTAAAAGCAATGTAACAAGAAAAAATACTTGATAATATGAATAAATCAATTCAAAAACATTTATAACCAATGGAGATTGAATGGGCAAGTAAAACAACTTTTAACAGAAAAATCAAAGTTGGATGAAAATGAAATACAATTTATACAAAATCTAATGAACATAGAGATTGATAAATACAAAAGAGTGAGTGAATCTAAAAAATGTGTTCATCAATACCAAAACTATTATCTTGAATCACTTCAATAACAAACTTCACTCCTTTCCAAGAAGAAACAAATAAATACTTATAAAATAACACAACAAAAAACTATTCCCATGCTACACATACCTGAAAAATCATTTAAATGCAGGAACAACCCAACCAATAATGAGGTCCAATAAGGGAAGAAATCCCTAGTATATATGTTTCTAGCCACTCAGCTTTACGAACCAGAGGAGATACATACTCCCCTAGAGGAGAAAAATCATTAGGGGAGGTATATTTTGTAATGTGCACTTATGCAAGTGGGTGGTGGACCGGTGGCGTTGGGGCAGATATGTCCTTCCTTTGTTCAAGGGAAGACCCTAGGGTCTAAAGAAAGTATGATATACTCTATGACTGAATAGGGAAAGAAAGGATGGAAGTAGAATGAGAAAGGGTCAACAGTGACAATGGAAACAACCTTAGCAAGGGTCAAACTTGACAATGGAAGTAACCTAAGAAAAGGTCAAGAATTACTATGATTTGAACTTGTGATTTCGTTAGGAATGGTTGAAGGTACCTCTTCCCCTCGAATCCTAATTTGTAGGATAAATGAAAAGCTTAGTTGGCCATGATTATTGCAAACATTGATAGTGATATGCAATCATAATGAAATATTTTCTCTTATGATTTCTAGGGGCCTTTGAGAAGTACATTCATCCTCGTGTAAATACCAGCAAACCCATTTGAGAAAAATGGATGAACTGTTTTGGTCGAGTCTCCATATTAACCATTCACAAGCCCAGCGAAAGAGGAAGTGAACCACCATATCGCTTACCAACATGAATCTCCATGTCTCACATCTCAATGATGAAGTAAATATTGATCAAAAAGTGATCAAGGCACTTGCTCCAACAAGATTCTTTATAGTCGTTTTTCTTTGCTTGCGTGACCAACTTACTTTGTTGAGTCTCAATTGAAACCCAGAGCTACCTATGCCATGGCATGATCTCATGCCCACTATCTAGCTACCATCACTCTCACATGTACTAAAACATGAAACAAAGTAGAAATATTAAATTGAAATAGGCTTGAGACATGACGGTAACGGTGGAAGTGGGCATAACCTAAGCAGGGCCAACAAGTTTGGAATTAGTCTCAAACTTTCTACTTTCATAATAACATTTCCAAAATCCAATAACCATTTAATTAACCATAGTTCCAAATCCACTTTCATAATCACTCTCACATGTACTAAAACATGAAACAAAGTAGAATTATGAAATTGAAATAAGCTTGAGACATGACGGT
Organism: Pseudotsuga menziesii; assembly: GCA_001517045.1. Lineage (NCBI taxonomy): Eukaryota > Viridiplantae > Streptophyta > Pinopsida > Pinales > Pinaceae > Pseudotsuga > Pseudotsuga menziesii. The sequence goes on along the minus strand of LPNX010956119.1, from coordinate 362,743 downwards.
AACGGTGGAAGTGGGCATAACCTAAGCAGGGCCGACAAGTTTGGAATTAGTCTCAAACTTTCTACTTTCATAATAACATTTCCAAAATCCAATAAGCATTTAATTAACCATAGTTCCAAATCCACTTTCATAATCACATTTCCAAATTCTAATAACCATTTGATTAACCACGGTTATGAAACAAGATTCCCTCATTCCAATGACTCAATTGCATTAATTATAAACCAGTTATTGGCCCTAGGAAAAGTTAGACAGGACTTTGATTGGAGAGAGGAAGATTTAGGTTGCAAGAGGAGCAAAAGTCGTAATGGAAGAAGTTGCGACAAAAGAGGAGAAAATCAAGTCAAAAAGAGGAGTTCGTCTTAATTTTGGTAAAAAGTTAGTTAAACGAATAGTTTGATTTTGGGAATAAAGCATGATTGTAAATTAGGTCGATACCGCCTATTTTTAGATGTAGCGAGATGTGTTAAGTTAGTAAGACACCCTATTGATTGACAGTTGAGAGTCAGTTGACAGCTAATTCAAGAAGTGTAAAAGCTTATAAATAGTCGATCCAAGTTGTGTGTGGACGACTAGACTAAGGCTCACATGATGCATATAATAAGAAAGATATATACCTAAACAAATATGGAGAAGAGAGAGAGACCAAAACCAAAGAGCATGAGACGAGAAAGAAGTCATCAATTGTAAATAAGATCAAAAGAATAGTATGCAATATGTGTGCGCAGGCCAAAGGTTATAAACCATGAAAAGACACACTCCAACAATGAGAGGGGGGGTGAATCAGTGTTGTGACTTTATCTCTTTAAAATAGAAAAACAGCTACTTAACCCTTAAATAGATATCAACAAGTACAGATCAAAAGAGTACAAGAATTCTTTGATCCATTTAGATTTAAATATATGTATAATCAAATTTACATTCAAGGTCTGTGCAACAACACAGACTGTATGTATCAGCTACAACTGAAAAATATGAGGCTTCAACCTCAGTATCAAAAGTTTAGGTTTTGACTGTAATTGTAGTTCAGGACTTCAACCTGCGTGAGTGTCTTGCTTCCTTGATTCTGCCTATGTTCCAAACTTAAGAACACTTCAAAAAACTTGTCTACAAAAACTCTTTGTCTGCTACTGCTCGTGTCCTCAGTCCACACTCCTTATTTCAACGTCAAAATGCATACCTTTAAACGATTTATAACTCTCTTATTTATACACCATCTCTCGTTTCAACAATAGGTTACAAGCCGACCAGATTGACCCTTAAAAAATAAAATTATTTTATTTTCAATTTAACATTATATGTTCTCTTATCAAGACGACTTCATCATATGGATTAAGATATCCATACGAGTACCACAAATGACCACATGTTGGGTCATTTGATCCTTCTTGCCATATCTTCATTTATCCATGCCATTTCATTAATCTTATGACTGTAATATTGTTTCTCTATTCATCGTTTGATTTGTAGCGGGCATATTAGTGATTGTAGCGGGCATATTACTTCTTGTATCATGCCATGCGGGCATTTTACCTTGTGTTGTAGATATTGTGTGCATTTTTCATCTTACCCTACACATTACCCAAGTGTGCAGCGAGCATTTCAACATCGTTATTGCTTGCATGACATCAACTACTTATTTGACATCAATGCCAATAATCTTGAATGACAACAATCTCCCCCTTTGGCATTGATGTCAATCCATAACTCCCCCTAACAATGAGGTTTCTCAGACTTTCTCCCCCTTTGACATTAATGACAAAGGTGATGTAACTAATGCTTCCTTAGTTCAGAATTTCACCCCCTTTTTCTATTACCATAGTCTCTTCAAGGATCCATGTCTAACTTACTGATGTACCTGTCACTCCCATGGGTGCCAATCTTCAAGTGGCTCCCAAAACACATAAACAAGTATCAATTTAATTTCAAAGGGGGATAACTCCCAATTTCTGCCGAAGGTGTACAAATGTGTCTTTAGGCAATGGTTTTGTAAAAATATCAGCAATATGATCCTTAGTATTCACATATTCCAATTTCACCTTTTGTTCACTAACTTGTTCTCTAAGAAAATGATACTTGATATATATGTGCTTGGTTTTTGAGTGCATGACTGGATTTTTAGAGATGTTGATTGCACTAGTATTGTCATAGTAGATTGGTGTAGGCTAACTATTGTCAACTTGAATTTCTTCCAATAATTGTTTCATCCACAGAATCTGAGTGCAACACTCAGTAGCTGCTCTATACTCAGTTTCAACAGTCTATAATGATATTGATTATTGTTTTCTACTTGACCAAGCTACCAAACAATTTCCCAAAAAGAATGCATTACCACTGGTGCTTTTTCTATCATCCAGACTTCCATCCTAGTCTGCATCAGTGTAGGCCAAAAGCTCAAGCTTTTGATTTTTAGGATACCAAATCCCAAACTCTGAAGTACCTTTGAGGTATCTGAAAATTCATTTGACTGCTATCACATGAGATTCTTTTGGACATGCTTGAAATCTAGCCACCATGCCAACTGCTTGCATAATGTCTGGCCTAGAGGTTTTTAGATACAACAGACTGCCAATCATTGATCTGAAGAGTGTGGTATCAACCTATGGGGATTGATCATCTCTCCTAAGTTTGCAACTTGTTTGCATGGGTGTACCTACAGGAGCACAATCTACCATCCCAAATCTACTAAGCATTTCTCTTATATACTTGGACTAGGATATGAATATTTCCTCTGAGGTTTGAGAAATGTGTAGTCCAAGGAAGGAGAGTTCTCCAATCATGAACATCTCAAATTCACTTGCCATTTCATTAACGAACTCATGGCTTAATTTGTCATTATCACACCCAAAAATAATATCATCAACATATACAATAGTGATTAGAAGTCCATTCTCCTCAGTTTTGAAATGAATATTGTTGTTTGTATTTCACTTTTTGAAATCTTGTTGGCATAGATATTTGTCTAACCGATCATACCATGCCCTTTGGGCTTGTTTGAGTCCATAGAGGGCCTTCTTTAGCTTCCATACATTCTTCTCTTTTCCTGACTGTTTGAAACCTTTTGGTTCTTCTGTGTAGACTTCTTCATTTAGTTCTCCATTCAAGAATGTTGATTTTACATCCATTCGATAGACTTTGGAATTTTTTAAGCATGAGTAAGCAAGAAACATTCTGATTGCCTGCATTATAGCAATAGGTGCAAATGTTTCTTCAAAATCAAGTCCTTCAACTTGCACATAACCTTTGCATACAAGTCTAGCTTTGTTTCTAATAACATTTCCATCTTCATTCAATTTGTTCTTAAATACCCATTTGCTTCCTATCACGTTCTTAGCCTTTGAGTGTGAGACCAACTCCCATGTTTCACTCTTTTTAATTTGCTCCAGTTCATCTTGCATTGCCTTGTTCCGATTTTCGTCTTCATAAGCTTCCTTAAAAAAATTTGGTTCTATTAATGACAATAGAGCCACATATTTTCTTGATGTTTTTCTTAATTTCATTCCTTCATCTAGGTTTCCAATGATTAAATCTTCTGGATGATCTCGTCTTACAGCCCTTATGTAGGGCTAGTATGCCCAAGAGCTTTTATCAACTGAATATGGGGCCTCTTTGTTTACAGGATGTTCATTCTCTTCATTTTTTGTTTCTTCATTTGCATCTTGTTCTTCATCAGATACACCATCATCTGCTTCATCTTCTTCCATATTTGATAAGTCTAGTGGTAATTCATCATCCATTCTAACATATATTCTTTCAACAATCCTTCTCAAATGCTTATTTAACATTTGTAGGCCCTTCTTTCAGTTGAGTAACCCAAAAATATACCTTCATCAATCTTGTCATGAAACTTTCCAAAATGATTATCGTTTATCTTGATGCAGCACTTAACTCCCAAAAATTTTAAAATATCCTATAGCAGGTGATCTACTTGTCCATAACTCATATGAGGTTTTATCACTGCTGACTTGTAATTGTGCTATGTGATAGTATATATTGTTGCAGCCACTGCTTCTTTCCAAAAAGTTTCGGCCACTTTTGCTTCTAAAAGCATAGTTCTTCCAGCCTCTTGAACTGTCCTATTTTTTCTTTTGGTAATACCATTCTGTTGAGGAGTATTGGTTGTACAATATTGCCTTTTGATTCCATTTTCTTCACAGAAATTCTTGAATTCAGTCAAGGTAAACTCCCCACCGTTATCTGATCTAAGGCACTTAATTTTGTGACCACATTCATTTTCTAATTTGGCTTTAAACAGCTTGAATTTGTCAACCGCTTCAGACTTGGTTTTAAGAAAAGTTACCCAAATCATTCTAGTATAGTCATCAATAAAAAGCATGAAATATCTCTCACCTTGAAGTGACTAAACTCTTGTTGGCCCACATAGGTCAGTGTGTACTAACTCCAGAGGTTGTGAAGTAGACTGATGGATTTTTGTCTTGAAGGTAGTTCTGACTTACTTTCCGTGTAGATATGAACCACACAGTCTATTTGTAGGCTTGGAGAGTCTTGGAATCCCTCTTACAGCTTTTGCTCTCCTGATTTTTACCAAATTATCAAAGTTTAGATGTGCTAGTCTCTTGTGCCATAACCATTTGTTGTCACTTTGACTGACATAGCATTTTTCACCTTCTATTTCATCTAGGACATATGCATTACCTGGAAATTAAGTCCCTTTTCCAATAATTCTCTGAGGGCCATTTCTTCTAATTTCACAGTGATGTGAGAAGAAGGTAATATTGTGATTAGCCTCACATATCTACCCCACACTTAATATATCTTGCTTTAAGCCATCAACGTACAGTACTTCTTGAGCTTTGGGATCTCCTTTGAGAGCCACAGTTCCTTTACCAAGAATTTTTGTTGTCCCATCACCACCAAAAGCCACATTACCTCCTTTTTCTCGTTTCAAGGTAAGAAATTTCTCTTTGTTTCCAGTCATGTGCTTAGTGCACCCACTATCAATATACCACTTTCCTTCATCCTTTTGTGCATATAGGGCTATCCCACAAATATCATCTGCTTTACTTTCTTCATGAATGAATTGTTTTAGTCTGCAATTTGTAGCAGTGTGACCGAAATTATTACACTTAAAGCACTCTTCTTCATGTGACAGCAACGACAAGGAATTCTTTGTTTGACTCATAGCCCTGTCACTAGGGTAATCCTTTCTAATAACATTTCTTCTCATAGGTGTCCTGAAATCAATCGCCTTATGTCCAAAGTTGTAACAGTTATAATAGTATCCAAAGAATGTATTCATGTACCTGCCAAGAGGGGGTCTTCTTGGCACACCCGAGTAGTTTTGGAAGGTGTTTGAAAAATTTCTTACATCGTTCCCAAAATCTGAGGTTCATGTTGACTCTTTCCGTCTTGAATAAAAAATAGTTTTATAGTTTGAGGAATTTTCTGCCTTATGTGAGACTTCTTGTTCTAGTCTTCCACATTCTTTATCTCTTAAAGCTAGCAGTCTTTGGACTTCCTCTAAAGGCTCATTAATCATCCTGAGATTTAATCTATGTCTTGCAATCCATTCCTTTATGGTATTAAATTCTTGATTCATAGAGCTCATAGCTTGTTGATTCTTAGTCTTGTGTGTGTATCTAATCCTTGATCTATCCTTGACATCAATTTGTTGGTAAAGAAGTTTGTTCAAGTCTAAGGTGCTTTTCTCAAATTTTTGCCTAAAGGATCTTGTCTTCCTTATCTCCTCTTGAAGAGAATTGATTTCGGCGTCCTATTTTAGAGTATCATCTCTTATCTGCCTTGCTAGTTCATGCCTATCTTCTAAATGGTCCTTTTCTAGTTTATCATTGATCTTCCTCAAATTTTCTATTTTGTCTAAGACAGCTGATAGTTCCATTTCAAGATCTACAACTCCTTCTTCCTTTTCATCATTAACATGAGTGTCTTCCTTGGTGAAAAAGAGGATTTCATTTCTCCCTTCAACAATGGATTAATCATCTTCTTCATAATCTGATACTCCATCCTCAACTTGATTGAAAAAGGTTTGTTTGTCACTAACCTTTCTTTCTGATGTATTTCCCTTTGAGTTGAACCTATTTCTTCTCATGGGACATTTTGCTGCAAAATGTCCTATTTTACCACAATTGAAACAGTACTTCAGTGGCAGCTTACCTTTGTACCTTCCTGTCCCTCTTGGTAACTTGTTGACAAAATTTTCTAGCTTATCTTCAGAGACATCCAGTTCTAATGAACAGCTAGCGTGTTCCTCTATGTTCTGGTGCTTTTGCTTGGTCGCCTTAAATGTTGCTTCCTTTTGCTTGGGATCATCGGTCCTCATTTCATAAGCAATCAAGATTCCATGCAGTTGACTTAAATTAAGAGTATACAAGTTGTCCTTTTCTTCAACATCCGATACCTTGTGGTTGAATCTAGCTGGGAGAGTCCTTAATATATTTTGCACAACCAAGGTTTCATCAATGGTTTCACCAAGGCATCGCATGGTGTTAACATCTTCTTCTACCTGCTGAAAATAGGCATTAATGTTTTCTTCCTCTTGCATTCTGAGTCCTTCAAACTGCCCTCTGTAGCCTTTCATTTTTTCCTTTTGGACTTTTGAGTCACCATGATGCATAGTTTCCAATTTATCCTAGACTTATTTGACGGTTGAGTAGTTCATTACTTTGTAAAATTCTAAAGCATTCAAACCATCAAGAATTGCATTCATTGCGGTGGCATTTTCTTCACAGGCTTTGATCTCATCTATGGTAAACGAGTGACAATTATCTTTTGGAGGAACATATCCATCAAGCACTATTTTCCAGTACTCAAAACCAAGGGACATCAAATATGCAGACATCTGCTTGCTCCAGAATACATAATTCATTCCATCAAACTTAGGAACATCTCTGAACTTGACCCCACCCATCTTAAAGTGTGTTAGCTACGAAAACTCCTTCTAACTGGCTAAACTTGACAGAAGTAACTTTGCTCTGATACAAATTGAAAAGACACACTCCAACACTGAGAGGGGGGGTGAATCAGTGTTGTGACTTTATCTCTTTAAAATAGAAAAACAACTACTTAATCCTTAAATAGATATCAACAAGTACATATCAAAATAGTACAAGAATTCTTTGATCCAATCAGATTTAAATATATGTATAGTAAAATTTACATTCAAGGTACGTGAAACAACACAGACTATATGTATCAGCTGCAACTAAAAAATATGAGGCTTCAACCTCAGTATCAAAAGTTTAGGTTTTGACTGTAATTGTAGATTAAGACTTCAACCTGCGTGAGTGTCTTACTTCCTTGATTCTTGCTGCATTCCAAACTTAAGAACACTTCAAAAAACTTGTCTGCAAAAACTCTTTGTCTGCTACTGCTCGCGTCCTCAGTCCACACTCCTTATTTCAAAGTCAAAATGCATACCTTTAAACGATTTATAACTCTCTTATTTATACACCATCTCTCTTTTTAACAATAGGTTACAAGTCGACCAAATTGACCCTTCAAAAATAAAATTATTTTATTTTCAATTTAACATTATAAGTTCGCTTATCAAGCCGACTTCATCATATGAATTAAGATATCCATATGAGTACCACAAATGACCACATGTTGGGTCATTTGATCCTTCTTTCCATATCTTCATTTATCCATGCCATTTCATTAATCTTGTGACTGTAATATTGTTTCTCTATTCATCGTTTGATCTATAGTGGGCATATTAGTGATTGCAGCTGGCATATTACTTCTTGTATCATGCCATGTGGGAATTTTACCTTGTGTTGTAGCTGTTGTGTGCATTTTCATCTTACCTTACACATTACCCAAGTGTGCAGTGGGAATTTCAACATCCTTACTGCTTGCATGACATCAACTACTTATTTAACATCAATGCCAATAATCTCGAATTTCAACATTCTCATGCCAGATGAAGAGCACCTTTGTGGTTTTTCCCACATGGGTGTCCACGTTAAACCTTGTGTCTTTGATATCTGTGTTTATTTTGAATGCATATATGATTGTGAATGAGCTAATCTGAATGTGATGAGTCAATCTGTTGTGAACGAACTTAGCTATATATGCTGCACATCTAATGATACTATCGTATGGAATATTAGTTAATGTGTGTTGATGATTTATGTTACATATGGTTATATGTGTTGACATATCAATAGGCTATCATTCTGAAAGAATGTATGAATACAGAATTCTAGTTCCTAGTTTCAGTCGAGTGACCTGATAATACTGTAATAAGGAAATCCTCTACAAAACTGTGGAAACCTTGTTCTAGAAATTCCCAATAGATATCTCGGGTGAGACTTCATCTGCGTCGCAAGTGTTGACGAAGGATTTCTCCTCCGTCAGTCCGATATATTGGGTTTTTTACGAACAAGGGATCTGAACCTTGGTCAACAAAAAGAACACCAACAAATGGTTTTGTTGCCGTGACTTGAATCATCTTGACGGGGATATGTTTTGGCACCTGAAGAAACCAAAAATTCAAGATTGGGTTTATTATAAGGCACTATAATTTGCATAGGAAGAAAGTGAAGGATCACAACGAAGCCCAACATAATGGTTGGAACGATGCCTCTACACACACATCCATGAGATTTTCTTTAGTGAAGCCGAGTCGATGGCATTGTTGGCTCTGTGAGTCCTAAAGTCGAAGGCCAGGTTACAAATCAAATGAGAAATTTGTCTATTAACCAGCCTGCAACCGGACAAGCTCTGACTTTGTCCAATCCCACCGAAACAACAGATGTGCTCTCAGTACAACCAGAACGGTAACCCACAGCCCGGATGGAATAAGAAGAAGGGAATACATAATAGGAGAGGTGGGAATATGAAGGAGAACTCTCCCGATGACAAGAATGATAGTGATGCTGGGGGGGGCAAGAAGTCTAAACAAAAGGTTAAGTTCCCTTGCAATCTTTGTGGGGGATATTAACTCACTTACTTGTGCCCCCATATCGATGAAGCCTCGAAGTTAATTGCACATATCCCAATTATGTTAATGGATCCTTTATCGCATAACCAACATATGGCTTCAAGGAACGTGGACTCCGAAAGTGCTTCTGGTGAGCATCAAAACCCGTCGAATGCTGAAGGTGGCCACGGTTGTATCAACATGATGTCTGATGCTAATGTTGTAAACCGCAAAAAATATTACGGTCCGCCACAACCCAACTTGGGTGAAGAGCCTGCACCCCCTAAGAAACCTTTGCATATTGACAAACCTGAAGAAATACCTCGCATTCCTAAGGGAGTCTTAAGGCGCTCAGGCCATAATCCAAATGCTCGAGCCACCCAACACTATTCTATTGTCGAGGATTTGGGTCAGAATCCTTTTGTGATGTCAGATCTTCAAGTCCTTCAAACTTTTCCTTCACAGAGGAGAGCTTTGTTGTATGCCCTCAAGGTGGTTGATTCCAATCCTTCCACTACAGTTAGATTTGATGCCCACGAGGTCCAGCCTCGCTTTCCTTACCATGTGGCTTTCTTTGTCCATGTGGAGTGTATGAACAACACGATCAAACACATGGTAGTTGATGAAGGCGTTACGACCTTCGTGATGTCTCTGGCTTGTTGGAAAGGCCTTGGCTCACCCATGTTGTCGAAATCCAGAACCATGTTGACTGCATTTGATGGACGATCTTTTTGACCGCATTGTATACTTCCTTCTCTTCAATTCTAGTTGGGAGGCAAGACCATGTCGATAGAGGTTGAGGTGGTTGATGTACCCCTTGACTACAACCTTTTACTGGGCTAGAATCAGATCTATGCTATGAAAGAGATCGTGTCTTCCATCTTCCATGTTATTTGCTTCCATTTTAAGGATCAAATTGTCACAATCGACTAGATGTCATTTGATAGTTCCAATGTCGTTGTATCAATGGGATGCACCATCTCGGCCATTGATAATTCTCAGCCGGTAACTAAGGATGTTGGTGTTGGCATGTATCCGTCATTGTTGGGATCTTTTAATATTGCAACACCAATTTTGACCATTGGTTCCACTCTTGGTAATGCTTCGTCGTCTTTGAGTTTGGTCCCTTTTCGAAATACGTATTTAGCGGACCCTTGGACTCTTCCTTTTCCAAGTACTTCGGATGAGGACCCTAGACCTACAAAGATGGACATGTCATTATCTACAGCGGAGATTGCTTATCAAGCTACTCTTGATCCTGTTGTAGACCCTAGTCCTTTCTCTTCGTGCACGGAGGAGGAGGACACCTTTGCACTGCCTGCTTGGGTATTTGCATCGTCATGCTCACATAATTGTCTCGATGATGTTTTTCCTTCCGATGAAGCAATTCTCGAGGCCATGAATGGTTTGGAACGACCTTGGGAGGAGTTGCACCATCGCTCTTATTTCCTCCCGAAGCTTGAACAAATCGAGTGTGATGACTTTAGGTCGACCCTTAACGAGAAGTTTGGTAGTCCTGTGATCCCATTAGGCATTCATGATATATATGCTGAAGGGAACATGGCGAAATTGTCACCTACTATTCCTATCAACATTTGTCGGATTCCTAGTAAGATTGAGAATTTTTACATTGGAGCGGATTGTTCTCCCAATGAGATTAAGACATATACCGAGATTTTTAAAGAGTTTCGTGATGTTTTCGCTTGGTCATATGATGAAATGCCAGGAATAGAACCTCTAATTTTTTAGCATGAAATCAAAACTTATCCTAATGCTAAACCTATGTTATCACTCATATTTTCCATGGGCTATATCAAGGAAACCCCGAGGTAACCACAGAACCAACTTTAGAATGTATTCTGACCTTATACACTCAGAGAAGGGTCTCTCAAGAATCATCAAGATTTCACACCTAAAATATTCAATAATAACACTTGGAAGGTCATATTTATGATATGAACAAGTTTGTTTTTATAAAGTTTGGTAGGACATACTTGAAAAGAGACCATTGGGCAATGGATTCAATAAATAGATACTAGTTCGAGCTGGAAGAGATTTGAGTTTGAAAATAACAAGTACAGAGGCAGGGTAGACACCCTTTCCTTAATTTAGGCATTGCAATATGGAAGTAGACGAAGGAAGACAGTCCATTAAAATAGAGCATCTAACAAGGATGAGTTCTGTAATAACTTTAGAAGAAATATTTAAAAATGTTCGAATCCAATAAAATAGAGCATCAAAGATGAATTCTAGTGTAATACCCTGGTTTTAACCTTGCTTGCATATATTGTAAATAATCTTGGTGCGGAGATAAAGGCCAAGGCCCCACCATCGATTTGGTTATGTTGTGTTTCTGTTTTGGGAATGGTCACCGATGGTATATTGGGACATACGACATATATTCAATTGTGGCATGATGTAAACATGCATTTTTTATTAAATAACCCAACCAGCTATGTTCGTGGCAACTAAATTGAGAAGGGGCATGATTTCCAAAGGATAAGGAAGGGGAATGTTGAACATTGAGTCATGGGGGAAGAGCCATGTGTCACCCCTCTCTTTTGCTCACCACCACCTTAGTTTTCTGTTGTTAGTGGGGACAACGATTTGCTGGAAAAAAGACCACTCCTACACTCACACCTACACTCACTCTCTCGGACGTGCCTTTTGGGTAGCGGATGGTCTGCCACTAGGGAGATCACGAGTCTGTCCATCTTCCATCACGCTAAGCGGAATTAAAGGAATCCACAATTCATTGTTGGGGGTTCGCCATTCCTTTCAAACACAGCTTGCTAGTCAGAAAAACGTTCTTCCTCTGTTCACGTAGAGTTTTGCATCTTTTTTCCCATCAATTTCAGACTGCGTATGGTTCTGTTATTGTTATGTCCATCGTTGGTTTGAGGCTGTGATTTTCTTGGATAGTTCGACAGATTGCGTTTTGTCTTTCCCATATAGAGTGGTAGTCTGTTCTTTCTCCCACTCCTCTGCCTATGCAAGTTCTACAACGATTGTATTGAGGATCAACCGGGTGTTGTCAGTCCCTGCGCTGTGTGGTCGGTGGTTTCATCCACATTTTGTTTTGGCTATGTCTTTTTCCCCCTCATGCACAGACTGAGAATCATTTTCATTTCCCATTGTTGTCTGTGTAATTTCTCCAGTGATTGCCTTGAGGAATTGATGTGGGTTGTTGTTTGCCACAATGGATTGACTGTGTTTTTCCCCTGTAAAAGCTTGAATAGCTGTTTGGTTGCTTGCATGCAGTGTTTTTGTCCTCGGACTGCAATGAGGGGTGAATGAGGGCCTGAGGTGCTTGAAAAACCTGGTGGACTAAGAACCACACAGATAGAGCTACTGAGCTGGCTTCCTTCTCCACAACCCCTGAATAGCACTGGAAGGGAGATCAGGGTCTGAGGGACTGCGTTGCAGAGAAAGGGCTGATTTCCTTTTGTTGTGTGTGTGTGGGTGTTCTAGAAGCCAGACTGGTTCTGATGTTGGTGTTTGTAGCTCTTCAATGAGCTCACCAGCTTAGCATTAGCCTTTCCCAGCTCCTGGATGGCCTGATAAACCCAACTTTGTTGGCTTGGCCGATCCGTTGTTCGCTTGATAAACCCAACTGTGTTGGCTTGGTTGAACTATGTACCCTTGTGGTGTTGTTATCCATGGCTATGTGTAAGTTTGTTTAGTTCCTTATTCCTTGGGGAATCATGCCCGGCTCGGGGGTGGCAACGTTGCTGAGAGATTAAAGAGCACGCGAGCCTACGGTTGGGTGGAACGTTGCAGCGACGTAGCTGGTTGCGGAACAAGCTATTTATAAGATAAGTATCCTTACCTAACTTGTGTCTGCAATCATATTTACTGTTAATGAATGCTGATATACATGTCAAATGTCGATCGGTATATGCATGAAGTGTTGATTGATATGTTTTTCTTCCGTTGTATATAATGAATGGTTATGATTCATGATATGTTTTATGATTTAAAGTATCATGCTTTAGCATTATATGTATATGTATGTTCATGTTCATGGGGCTAGATCCCCAGATGATTGACGTATAGTAGCGTCCTCTTCGCCGGTCGGAGGGTCGGGGACGTTACAGTGTGGTAACAGAGCTCTGGTTATAGCATGGGCCTGAATGGGCCATGACAGATCAGGTAGCATAAGCAGGTTACCTTCTGCCCAGCAACAATCAGAAAATTGTGACAGAAAAACCTCAACTTCAAAATTTTCTAAGTTCCAGAACTATCAGCCCATCGGATCACTTAGTGGGAAGGCCACCCGACGGATAGTTGATGCGACGGTTGATGCGACGGACGACTGCGGAGGAAAAATTTTAAGTGTTTGGCCATCGACACATCGAGACACTTAGATGTATGGATCGCCGATGTTTAACCGATTGACTGCCGCCGTTCTGGATGGATAGACCACTACGCCTCTGATGGGTAGAGCTTGCGACCGTCGATGGCGCAATATTTCGAAAATTTTCTAAGTGTTGACTTTGTCGGCCATTGGAGCATGTTAGTAGCGTGCATCGCCAATGAACAGCGGAAGGTATTAGATGATCTACGTCGCCATTGCGGGTAGCTAGAAGACTATCCTTCCGATGGATAGAGCCTGCAACTGCCGACATCGTAAAGAAAGTTTAAAAAATTTTCTAAGGCTCGAAATCGTCGCCCATCAGAAGAAGATAGTGTTTCGTGCGTCTGCCATAGTGGAATCCTAGAGCACTAGTCTTCCAACAGGGAGAAGCTTCGACTACCGATGTCGGTCAAAATCAGTTCACTGATCGGAAAGCATTAGAGGATTGGACCGTCGATCGGGAAAGGATCGAAGATGATGAGCCGCCGTTGCGACTGCTGATCGAACTAAACCGCCGATGTTTTAGTCTTCCACTCGCCGATGCCGAGGTGTTAGTGGATTATGGAGCCGATAGAGTCAGCGGAAGATAGAGGAAGTTTTCATCGACAGAAGAAGAAAATTCAGATTTTCTGTAAGGCACGAGATCATCAGCCATCGAGAAATGTTAGTGGATCAGAATGCCAATCGGAAAATGTTCAATGAAGGTGACCCGCAGTGATTAGTGCTTCCGATAGCCGATGAGAAGAAAATTTGAATATTTTATTTAAGTGTAAGGATGTCGAAAAGTTATTTGAGAACGGTAAAGGTTTGAGAGCTACCGTTGCGGTAGTTTAAGACACTATCTCCCTAATGGTTAGTAGGTCCGACAATCGATAATGTCCGCGGAACCCACAAATAAATCACTTTCCGCCATTGCGGCTGCCTAGGAGACTAGCCGTCTGATGCAATATCGTAGTTGATCGCCGACACACAAAGGAGGTAAGTTGCCATTTGGATCACTGCAACGACAGGAAAGGTAGTGACTTGGATCGCCGGTGTGCAGGGATAGTTCTTTCGACGACCAATAGGCTGGTGGCCGCAGAAGACATAGGAGGTTTATTGGCCGCCGTTGCGGAAGCTGAGATGACTAGCCACCCGATGTACAAGACACCCGACCGCCGATGCAGTGCGTAAGCTGGTTTCCATCGCCGATTCGGTTCGGAAATTTGGATGCGGATCTGAAGCAGCAGAAGGAAATAGACCAATGAATTGTCGATGAAGACATGGGATCGGAGGAAAAACTTTGAAGAGTTGAAAAAGCATCAGGAATTTGTTAATGATCGGATCACCGATCAGAAGCTCAGCCGGTTCGCCCGTGGAAACGGTAGGAAGATCATTTTCCGTCGTTGCGGCTTCTCAAAGGACTACGCACCCAATGCATAGTCAACTGGCTCGCCGATGCAGATAGGAAGTGTAGTTGTTTTGACCACCGTAGAATCGAAAGAATAGCTGGGATGAGGTCTGATTTGGGGCCTAAGGAATTTAGGTTTTTCAGAAGAATTTATCACTAGTTTTTAGAGAAGTTTTCGACTATCTTTCAGTTAGTTTTCAGCATATTTCAGCAAACTGTCTTTGGTCACAGAGCTGGATATGAAATACGGAAAATTATGTGTTTTAGCATAATTGTTGTTTTATGAGTTTCCAGAAGAAAAGGTAAGTAAGTTTGATTTATATTAATATCATGCCTCTAACAGTTTGCTACTAACACATTTGTAGAACTTTAGATAACATCCAAGAGCAGTACTCCAGAAAGAACAGTGTGGTAAAGCAAGAGGTGGTTCAGTCATGAGAACCCATGATGGGTATGATGCTCGGGATTCTTACGAGCGAGCAGAATATGCCATGGGAGAGAATGTCTGTAATGGAAATGATGACATAGAGTCTAATGGAAGGAGATTCCAGGGGACACCGTCCGAGCTTGCGGCCACCATGAGAAGCTTGGTTAAAGCCCAGGAAGAGCAACATCAGTTGAATGCTGCCATATTGTAGAGTTTAACAAATTTACAGAAAAAGATAGATTCTGGATGAGGTACATCAAGACTAGAATGCAGTAAGAGCAGCACTAGGAGAAGAAGAAGGACTTCCAGTGGATCATCAGACTCTGAAGAATCCAGTGGAGATACAAGTTCATCTTCTCATAAAAGGAAAAGGAGAAGGCACCATAGGGATCGCTCTCGAGATGAATTTAGGAAAGCTAAACCTCCTACATTTGATGGTGAGATAAAGACGGGACAAGAAGCTGAAGCTTGGCTTCTTGGGATAAAGAAGTACTTTCAGGTGCAGGATTATTCAGGAAACATGAAGGCTAGAGTTGCCATATTCAATATGAATGGACGAGCATCTATTTGGTGGGAACACTTCAAGCAAGTAAAGAGGACCAGTGAAAGGAAACTGAAGTGGAAATAGTTCAAGAAGTATTTCATGTAGAAATACCTCTCTGACAGGTATTATGATGATAAGATTAAGGAATTCCATGAGCTGAGATTGGGGCAGCAGACCATGGATGAATATGCAAATAAGTTTTTGGAATTGTTGAGGTATGTCCAGTACATCAGAGATGAAAAGGTGAAGGTCCAGCAGTTTCTGAGTGGATTGCCGCAAGCCTACAAAGATAGAATTGAGTTCTATGAGCTAAGAACTCTCGAGGAAGCAATAAGAAAGGATAAATATTGCTATGAGCAAAGCAAAGGTAAACCTGATTACCATAAGTCATGGAAGGACAAGAAGAATGAGAAGTTTGACCAAAGAAAGAAAGGTTTCAAACCTTCTAGATTCAGGAATTAGTAAAATCAGCCATCCCAAGCTGCGAGTAATCTAGTTGGAGTGACAGGTGGAAAGCCTAAAGAACCACATCAGAATAAAGGTCCACTCAAATGTTGGAAATGTGAAGGACCCCACTTGCGCAGATATTGTCCACTTGAGATTGAAAGTGCAAGGATAGATTATAACATTCAGGGAGCAAAAATAGTGGGTCAAGTAGCAAGGGTAGTCCCTAGAATTTATGCAGCACTGGAGGACCACTAGGTAGATCATCAGTCAACTGTGGTTGAAGTTGCAGGTAAGATTGTTGAACAATCCATTTCTATTTTGATTGACCCTGGTTCTACTCACAGTTATATCACTCCTAGGGTAGTGGAGAGTTGTGCTTTTAAGAAGGTAAAGCATAGAAAATATTGGTTAGTTCAGCTAGCCATTGGGACTAAGAGAAAAGTTAGTGACATGGTATAGAAATGTCCATTGGTCATGAAAGGATTGAACACTTGTGTAGATCTGAATGTTCTACCGCTTGGTTCCTATGATGTTCTTGTTAGAATGGATTGGTTAGAAGCTCATAGAGTGAAGCTTGACTGCTATAACAATACTTTTGAATGCACAGATGAAGAAGAAAACCCAGTAGTTGTGAAGGGTATTCCAAAGGTAATTTCAGTAAGGCAGGTTTCAACAATGCAGTTGAAGAAGTTCTTTAAGAAAGGCTTCCAGCTGTATGCAACTCATATTCTGGAACCAACAGGAGATGAAACTCCTAGGTTGGAGGACTATCAGGTGTTACATGAATTCAAGGATGTGTTCCCTGATGAGATTCCAGGACTTCCTCCAAAGAGGGACATTGATTTCACCATTGAACTTGTGCCAGGAGTAGCACCAGTGTCCAAGACACCCTACAGGATGAGTACATAGGAGATTCTAGAGTTGAAGATGTAATTGCAAGAGTTGTTGGAAAAGAAGTATATCCGACCAAGTGTGTCTCCTTGGGGAGCACCGGTTCTGTTTGTAAATAAGAAATATGGTAAACTTAGGTTATGTATTGATTACAGACAGTTAAACAAGGTTACTGTGAAGAATAAATATCCTTTGCCCAGGATTGATGACCTCTTTGACCAAATGAGAGGAGCAAAGGTATTTTCCGAGATTGACTTGAGGTCTGGTTACCACCAGGTGAGAATCAAGGATGAAGACATTCATAAGCCAGCCTTCAGGACAAGGTATGGACATTATGAGTTCATAGTGGTACCATTTGGTCTAACAAATGCACCAGCCACATTTATGTGCCTTATGAACAGTGTCTTCAGTAAGTATTTGGACAAGTTTGTACTTGTTTTCCTTGATGACATTCTTGTTTATTCTAAGAATGAGGAAGAGCATGAAGAGCATTTGAGGCTGAAATTACAAGTGCTTAGGGAACATCAGCTGTATGCAAAGTTGAGTAAAAGTGGGTTCTACAGGGATAGAATTCAGTACTTGGGTCACATTATCTCAAAAGAGGGTATATCAGTAGACCCTGAAAAGATTGAAGCCATTATGAGTTAGCCTACTCTAAGAAATGTGACAGATGTAAGATCTTTTATGGGACTTGCAGGATACTACAAGAGATTCATTGAAGGATTTTCCAAAGTTGCACATGCCATCACTTTTTTGCAAAAGAAGGGGGTAACATTCGAATGGAATTCAAAGTGTCAAGAAAGCTTCCAACAGTTGAAGAACCTTCTCACCAGTGCACCGGTATTGAAAGTTGCATAATCAAAGAAACATTTTGTGGTATGTACTGATGCATGTGGACAAGGGCTTGGAGGAGTCGTTATGCAGGATAACCATGTGATATGTTATGAGTCAAGAAAGTTGAAGGAGCATGAGAAGAACTATGCCACTCATGATCTAGAGCTTGCAGCCATAGTACATGCTCTCAAGATGTGGAGACATTACTTGATGGGTAGAATATTTGAACTCAGAACAGACCATTGTGGTCTGAAGTACTTGTTTGATCAACCTACTCTGAATGCTAGGCAAGTGAGATGGCTGGAATTTCTATGTGAGTTTGATTTTGAAATCAAGCACATAAAAGGAAAAGAGCACAAGGTAGCTGATGCACTCAGCAGGAATGTACAGAAAATGCATGTGGCATCTCTTAGTATTTGCCAATCAGATTTGAGGCTGGAGATGAATTGTATGAGCAGGTAAAAGACAAATTGCAGTAGCAAAGTCTTGAGAAGAGGTATGAGGGATATAAATTGGAAGAAGACAAACTTCTTACTTATAAAGGCATAATTTATATTCCAAATGTAGTTGATTTGAGGAGAGTTATTATGGATGAAATTCATCAAGCTCCGTATTCTGGTCACCCAGGATATCAGAAGAAGACAATTGCTACAGCTATAAGGCAGTACTTTTGGCCAGGTATGAAAATGGACATGGCTCAAGGTGCATGAAATGTCAACAGGTAAAGGTTGAGCATCAACATCCAGTAGGTTTGTTGCAGCCTTTGCCAGTTCCGGAATGGAAATGGGAAGTCATTTCCATGGATTTTATTACAGGATTGCCGATGACTTGGAGACAACATGATTCCATCATGGTTGTAGTAGGCAAGTTGACAAAGGTAGCACATTTTATACCAGTTAAGTCTACGCATAAGACTGATGACATTGCAAATATTTTCATGAAGGAGATTTTCAAATTGCATGGATTGCCGAAGGCAATAATTTCTGACAGAGATGTCAAGTTCACTTCCAATTTTTGGAAGGGGTTGTTTGCAGATTTGGGTACAAAATTAAACTTCAGCACTGCATACCATCCTCAGACAGATGGGTAGACATAAAGAGTTAATCAGGTGCTTGAAGATATGCTTCGCATGTATGTGATGGAAAAACCAACCAAGTGGGAAGATTACTTACACTTGGTAGAGTTTGCTTACAACAATGGACAGCAGGAATCCTTGGGGATGAGTCCGTATGAATCTTTCTATGGCAGAAGGTGCAGGACACTAGTGACTTGGGACAACCCAGTGAACAGAGTTGTGCTTAGACCAGAATTGCTCAAGGAAATGGAGCAAGAGGTTGTAAAGATTAGGCAGAATCTGAAAGCAGCATAGGACAGATAGAAAATCTATGCAAATAAGCATAGGATGAATAGAGAGTTTAGTGTTGGGGATCATGTTTACCTCAGGGTGAAAGAAAAGAAGAGTTCCTTGAAGCTTGGAAGATGTGCCAAGCTATCACCTAGATATTGTGGGCCGTTTGAAGTGCTTGAAAGAATAGGGCCTGTTGCATATAGACTTGCATTGCCTGCTAGTACTAGAGCTCATAATGTTTTTCATGTTTCTTTGCTTAAGAAATATGTACATGATCCTAACCATGTGATAAATTGGGATGTGATTCAGGTGGAACCCGAGGGAGAGTTCCAAATCGAGCCAATGCGCATCATCAACAGGAAGATCACAATGCTTCGGAACCAAGCCATAAGGTAGGTAAAGGTGCAATGGGAGCACTACGGACCTGAAGAGGCTACGTGGGAGCTGGAGGATGCCATGCGATTGGCACATCCATTTTTGTTCAATCCTGCGGAACACTGAGGCGGTACTAGTGTAGCACTTTTGTTCAAATTTTGTAAAGCACCGAGGACATTGCTATTGAAGTGGGAGAGGAATGTAATACCCCGGTTTTAACCTCGCTTGCATATATTGTAAATAATCTTGGTGCAGAGCTAAAGGCCAAGGCCCCACCTTCGATTTGGTTATGTCGTGTTTCTGTTTTGGGAATGGTCATCGATGGTATATTGGGACATATGACATATATTCAATTGTGGCATCATGTAAACAAGCATTTTTAATTAAATAACCCAACCAGCTATGTTCGCGGCAACTAAATTGAGAAGGGGCATGATTTCCAAAGGATAAGGAAGGGGAATGTTGAACATTGAGTCATGGGGGAAGAGCCATGTGTCGCCCCTCTCTTTTTCTCACCACCACCTTAGTTTTATGTTGTTAGTGGGGACAACGATTTGCTGGCAAAAAGACCACTCCTACACTCACGCCTGCACTCACTCTCTCGGATGTGCCTTTTGGGTAGCGGATGGTCTGCCCACTAGGGAGATCGCAAGTCTGTCCATCTTCCATCACGTTGAGCGGAATTAAAGGAATCCACAATTCATTGTTGGGGGTTCGCCATTCCTTTCAGACACAACTTGCTAGTCAGAAAAACGTTCTTCCTTTGTTCACGTAGAGTTTTGCATATTTTTTTCCATCAATTTCAGATTGCGTATGGTTCTATTATGTCCATCGTTGGTTTGAGGCTGTGATTTTCTTGGATAGTTCGACGGATTGTGTTTTTTCTTTCCCGTATAGAGTGGTAGTCTGTTCTTTCTCCCACTCCTCTACCTGTGCAAGTTCTACAACGATTGTATTGAGGATCAACCAGGTGATGTCAGTCCTTGCGCTGTGTGGTCGGTGGTTTCATCCACATTTCATTTTGGCCGTGTCTTTTTCCCCCTCACGCACAGACTGAGAATCATTTTCCTTTCCCATTGTCGTCTGTTTAATTTCTCCAATGATTGCCTTGAGGAATTGCTGTGGGTTGTTGCTTGAATAGCTGTTTGGCTGCTTGCATGCAGTGGTTTTGTCCTTGGACTACATTGGAGTGGTGAATGAGGGCTTGAGGTGCTTGAGAAACTTGGTGGACTGAGAACCACACAGATAGAGCTACTGAGCTGGCTTCCTTCTTCGCAATCCCTGAATAGCACTAGAAGGGAGATCAGGATCTGAGGGACTGCGTTGTAGAGAAATGGTTGATTTCCTTGTGTTGGGTGTGTGTGGGTGTTCTAGAAGCTAGACTGGTTCTGGTGTTGGTGTCTGTAGCTCTTCAATGAGCTCACCAACTTAGCATTAGCCTTTCCTAGCTCCTGGATGGCCTAATAAACCCAACTTTGTTGGCTTGGCTGATCCGTTGTTCGCGTGATAAACCCAACTGTGTTGGCTTGACTGAACTGTGTACCCTTGTGGTGTTGTTATCCATGGCTATGTGTAAGTCTGTTTAGTTCCTTATTCCTTGGGGAATCATGCCCGGATCAGGCGTGGCAGCATTGTTGAGAGATTAAAGAGCACGCGAGCCTATGGTTGGGTGGAACGTTGCAGCGATGTAGCTGGTTGCAGAACAAGCTCTTTATAAGATAAGTATCCTTACCTAACTTGTGTCTACAATCATATTTACTATTAATGAATGCTGATATACATGTTAAATGTCGATCGATATATGCATGAATTGTTGATTGATATGTTTTGCTTCCATTGTGTATAATGAATGGTTATGCTTCGTGATATGTTTTACGATTTAAAGTATCATGCTTCAGCATTATATGTATATGTATGTTCATGTTCATGGGGCTAGATCCCCGGATGATTGATGTATAGTAGCATCCTCTTCGCCGGTCAGAGGGTCGGGGACGTTACATCTAGTTCACATTACTCTCATTCAAACACGAAAGAAAATACATAATGGAGTGAGAAATGAGAAGTACAATCACTTAAGAAAATTACTTACTGAGAAAACAGTGGCACAAGAATCTCTGCCTTGAAGGATTTTCAATTTTCCTCTCCGCAACTTTATTTACATTCAGAAAATGAAACAATTCCCAATAGTTACAATGAAAGAGCCTCCTCTTCCCATGAGAGTCAACCCCCCTTTCTATCTATTACATATGATTTTATAGAAAAACTACATTTTCCTAGCCTCCCAAGAAGGTCTAAGTCATCTTAACCTCTACTTTCTAAAAATAAAAACTACTATTAGAATGCTGACATATATACAACTAACTACTACATTCTACGAATCAGTTTGATAATAAATAATTAAAATCTGGAAGTGTTGCTTCGATAGGTTTTGATTGCCTGAGGATGGTCTTGATGCTTCCAGCTTCTCTTCAACTGAAAACAAACACTTGAAGATGTGGGATCTCCAATACTAAAAATAAAATTGTTGAAGATGATTTTAATACTGGTTTTGCCACTTGTAGATTGTCTTTATCCTTAAACTCTTGAGTTTTAATGATATGTATCAGTTAGTTCTAATATTTTTGAATCATCTTCAAGCCTATGACCTTCACATATTCACTGAAAATGAAGTGGATAAAGGTCCACCTCTGCAGATTTTGTTATATCATTAAACTTCTGTGTTCAACATGCGAGTGATCTCAGAGCTTTCATTGTTGACAACTGTTTTCTTAGTTTTATCCCATAATACCAGGAAAGTGTATTTTCCAGTGTAACCACTGCTAACAAGCTCATAAAACTCTCTTATAGTTTTGGTTTCATTCAATTTATCTGGATCTACCCCAGCTTCCTCAAAGTCATGATTTTCACCATATACAGCATCTTTAAATGCCTGAACAACTTTTGCGATTCTTGGTCTTTGCACGCCCTCTTCGTCTGGAATGGTCTCATCTTTCATGTCTGGCAACTCATCTTCTTCAAGGAATAAAACTTGCAATATTTCATAATGCCTCTACAAAGCAGGGTTTCAGATTTGGTAAATAGAAAAATATTTTAATTCTATATTTCTCATTGTAATATTCCAAACTGATATTTTATTGTTTCTGTGTATACTGTAGATGGCTAATAGACTTACTCCTTAATCAAATAGGAAATCAAACCTCAAACTTTGCATGCATGCAGTTGAATGCAAATATGTGCCCTAGAAAAATACTGAGATGCTATAAAATAGGAGAAATCAATGCATGTACATACCAATATATAGATCATCTGATGGTGAAGAGACTTGTCCCAGCATGAAAATATTCTGCCGAAGGAATAAGGAGATACACCAAATTGTCCTCCATAGGTGAATGTGCCCTCCTCTCAAACTATATAAGCTCCAGAATAATAAATAAGCTGCTGCTGGAAGCCAGAATGATGTGCACTAGGGTTATAATACCCCTCTGATGATGATGGAAGCAACATGCAGAAGTTCTGAACCCCATAGGCAGGAAAACAAATCGGTTTGTCTCTAATCATGGTGACATGGTGTGATGGTGAAACCCTCTAGCTGGATGAATAATGAACCTGCCGGAATAACTGTTGAATGTAACCTGATGATGAACTAGTGCTGAACCTAGATGATCCAACCTGATGATGAACTAGGGCAGACAGATTTCGCTGCCGAAATACACCAGTTAGCTGAGCATGCCCTCAACCCAAACTTAGCTCATTGAGCTCTCCAATTCGACTCCACAAATCAATTATCACATAAGTGACTTCTCCATTCACTTTATCTTTCTTTTATAACTCTCAATTGAGAAAACCCTAACTTTTGACCTAATTAGGTCACTTTATCTTCTAATTTGCAGTTGACTTGCATGCATGCACATGGAGACTTAATCGGGTGCATGCATCATTAAATAATGACCAGATGTCATGCATCCAGGTGGCCTTTGGCTCTAGTGGCCCTCTTCGACCCAATGGTGATACAATATTGATGCCCTAGATCTTCTATATATGGCATCAGTCTTCGGCTGATTCCTTGTCTGTTAGTACCCGCTCGAACCTATAGGAATCACATAGGTTAGCAGGTTGATCCTCAATGCCTAAGCAGATGAGGACATTACAGTCCTCCCCGCTCAAATTTGCTTGTCCTCAAGCAACTGTAAAGTTGGGTGCTGTAATCCATGTTCTGCCTCCCAAGTAGCCTCCTCTATAGGCAGGTCTTTCCACTGAACCAGGTAATATTTGATGATTCTGTTCCTTAGTTTCCACTCTCGCACCTCTAGATGTGCTCCAAAATCAGAACCAATTACCCCTCATCATCAAGGGGAGGCAGCTCGAAAGATGTAACAATCTATTGACCAACTACCTTCTTGAGATTGGAGACATGAAATACGATGTGAATCTTGCTCTCTAGGGGTAGCTCTAGCTCATATGCTACCTCTCCGACCTTCTGAATTATCTTGTATGGACCATAGAAACGAGGTTGGAGTTTTTCTGCTCCTTTATTTTAAGAGATGACTGTTGGTAAGGTTGGAGGCGTAAATAAACGAAGTCTCCCATCTCAAAACTGCGCTCAACTCTGTGCCTGTCTGCATATATCTTCTGTTGATTATGAGTAGCCTATATGTTCTCCCTGGGTATCTTGAGGATATATTGACCCTCCTGAATCCACTCCTTGGCCTTGGGGTCCCTGTTATTGCCAGATATCTGGTCTGCAAAAGTGAAAGCATCATACCCATACAGGGCTCGGAAAGGGGTCATCCTAATGGTCATATGGTAGGTGGTGTTGTAAAAATGTTCACCCAAGTGTAACCATTTGATCCATGTCCTCTGCTGACCTGATACGTAATTTCTCAAGTATCCCTCAATCCATTTATTAACAATATCTGTCTTCCCGTCACTTTGTGGATGATAACTTGTGCTCTTGTCTAACTCGGTCCCCACTAACTGGAAAATCTCTTGCCAAAAGGCTCCTATGAATTTGATGTCCCTGTCACTGACAATGGTCTTGGGTAACCCATGGAGTCTAAATACTTCTCTGAAAAATAGTTCTGCTACCTGTGCTGCTGAATACTTTGATGATATGGCAAAGAAGTGAGAAAACTTAGTCAATCTGTCCACTGCTACGTACAAACAATCTCTGCCTTGGACCTTGGGCAGCCCAGTAATGAAGTCCATAGAAATGCTCTCCCATTTCTGCTTAGGAATAGGTAAGGGATGTAGTAAACCAACCGGGTGGATGTGCTCTATTTTGTTTTGTTGGCACAAGATGCACTCACTCACATGTTGTATCACATGTTTCTTGAGGCCCTTCCATGAGAACCTTTCTCTAATATGTCTGTAGGTCTTGAGAAACCCTTGATTCCCTGCTAATGGTGAATCATGCGATGCCTGTAATATTTTCTTCTTGAGGGGAGACTCTGGAACCAAGAAGATTCTATTTTTGTAGTATATGATATCATCAATGAACTTGTACCTATCATCCTGAATCTGTCCATCCAATAGCTCGCAAGCAAACTTATCTTTGGAGTACTCAACCAAAAGATGAGACCTCCAATCTGATGAGATGCTCATAAGGGATAAAGTAGCT
This sequence comes from Pseudotsuga menziesii, assembly GCA_001517045.1. Classification (NCBI taxonomy): domain Eukaryota; kingdom Viridiplantae; phylum Streptophyta; class Pinopsida; order Pinales; family Pinaceae; genus Pseudotsuga; species Pseudotsuga menziesii. The sequence continues at coordinate 337,608 of LPNX010956119.1, read as the reverse complement.
GGTCGTCTAGAAAGTGCATCGGCCACTACATTGCTCTTCCCTTTTACGTACTCAATCTCGAATTCATAAGCATGAATTTTACTTACCCATTTCTGTTGTTTCTCGTTTAGCTCTTTCTGCACTAGGAAGTATTTCAGGCTGTTGTGATCTGTCTTAACCTTGAACCTGTCACCTACTAAGTACTGCCTAAACTTGGTTAGCGCATGGAGGGTAGCTAACATCTATTTGTCATATATCAAATAGTGGCGCTCATAGTATTTGAGCTTCCCGCTCTCAAATGCAATGGGGTGGTTGTTCTGCATCAAAACTGCCCCAATTTCCTCTCCTAAAGCATCACATTCTAACACAAAGGATTGAGAAAAGTCTGGTAAAGCTAATACTGGGCATGAACTCATTACCTCCTTCATTTTCTCGAATGTTTGTTTTGCTTCCTCCGACCAACTAAATGCTCCCTTCCTGGTAAGATCTATGAGGGGTGCAGTCATCTGTGAGAATCCGCTGACATACCTCCTATAATAGGTGAAAGGCCCAAAATGCCCCTCAGTTTTGTCACATTTTTAGGTGTAGGCCAATCCAAAATTTGCTTGAATCTTCTCTAAGTCCACCTAGACCCCATTGGCCCCTATCACATGTCCTAAGTACAACATCTCCTGCATGCCGAACTCACACTTGGACATTTTGGCATATAGTGACTGCTCCTGTAGAATACCAAGTACTTCATCATGATGTCTCAAATGTTATTCCTAAGTTCGACTGTATATGAATATGTCGTCGAAGAATACCAGAATATATTTACGTAGCTGTGTCCTAAATATATGGTTCATGCATGATTGGAAAGAAGCTGGTGCATTAGTGAGCCCAAATGGCATCACTAGAAACTCATAATGTCCGTAGTAGCAACGGAAAGCGGTCTTTGGAACATCCGGTTCCCTGACCCGAATCTGATGGTAGCCTGAGTGGAGATCAATTTTAAAAAAGTACTTTGCCCCCTGTAGTTCATCCATTAACTCATCAATCCTAGGGATGGGATACCTGTTCTTTATGGTCTTCTTATTGAGTGCCCTATAATCAATGCACATGCGTAGGGTTCCATCCTTTTTCTTTACTAGCACTACTGAAGATGCAAAGGGACTAGAGCTAGGTTTGATGTATCCCAGCTTGAGTAGTTCCTTGATTGTACTTTCGATCTCATCTTTATACTTCTTAGGATGTCTGTAAGGAGTGGTGATCACTGCTTGGGTCCCCTCCTCTAACTCAATAATGTGCTCAAATCCCCTATCTGGAGGTCGACCTGCTGGAAGGTCTCCGAATACTACCTTGTGCTTCTGTAGTAAGGTCTCTATATCTGTTGGATGTTGTGTGGCCTCATCTGGTGGTTTCCTGAAGGTAACCATAAACTCTACAACCCACTCAATATCTCCCTTCCGGAGTATTGCCTCCATCCTTTATGATGTCATTGCTGTGGGAGGATAGGTATTCATCCCTCTCAATACCACCTTCTGTCCTTCTGCTCCTGTAAATTCCATCTCCATGGTCTGGTAATTTGTGGAATACTTCCCTATGGAATACAGCCACTGAACTCCTAGTACCACATTCATGTTAGGTACATCTACCACATCGAATGTCTCTATCACTGTATAATTTCCAAGCGTTACCTTTAATTTAGGAATCCTCTAACTACACTCCATGGTGTGACCTGTTGCTGCTACCGAAAACCCATCAAAGCTCTTAGTCTAAATGTCTCTCTTTTTAACCCATGCAACATCAATAAAGTTGTGGGATGCCCCACCATCTATCAGTACTCCCACTCTGTGGCCATGTATGGTACCTTTGATCCAAAGAGTGTGGAATCTCGGAACCCCTGTCACGGTAGCAATGGTACCTCCTGAGGCCTATCCCTCGGCAACTATCTGTGTTGTCTCTCCCTACTCCTGATCCTGGTAATCCTCATCCTCCTCACTGTCGGAATAAGCCTCTATGTAGTAGGCTTTTCCTTTTAGCGAACATACGTGACCTGGTAGCCATGGTTCCTAGCAAGTGAAACATAACTTTTTTCTTCTAAGGTCCTATCGGGTATCATTGTCCATCCATTCTTTCTTGGGCCATGGTTTCCTTTCTTTATATTTAATAGGAACATTGGTCTTGGGAGGAAACCTATTTTTGGGCACTGCATCCTCCAAGTCTCTAGTCCGTCTGATGGCATCTGCTAGGGTGGTGGGCCTATAAGACTTGACCCATCCCCGTAAGGGTTCAGTGAGAGCCTCAGTGAACAACATAATCAACCTACTCTCTGATATATATGTGACCATGACTGCTATCCTCTAAAAATCAGAAATAAAAGCATCTGCACTCCCTGTCTGCTTGAGCTGTGCCAGCTCCCTAAAGTGTACCTCTGGATCCTTCCGATCAAACTGCTCAATGAGCCTCTGTGTAAAATCTGTGTATGAGGTGATGGTGTTGTGACCCAGTGTCACTAACCCATGGTACCACCACTCATGTGCTTCTCCGTCCAAATGCAAAGTATCCAATTTAATGGCATCTGTCTCAATAATGGGGTTGAGCTGGAAGTATGTATCCAACTTCTACACCTAATGCATAGCTGGGCCACCCCGGGTGCCCTCAAAGGTAGGGATATTCAGTTTCCCTACGGTGCACTGTAACTCATAGTTCTGGGTGAATGGCCTATTGTAAGCTTTGGGTTTGTTCTTACTTTTAAAGTGGCAGAATTCAGTGAAGGTCATGGCTGAATGGAAATCCTCTCCTAAAGCCCTATATTCTCTCAGATAGGCACTCATGGGTTCTTCTGGTTCTGCTTGTACTAGAGGCACTGTAGCTAGACTATCTAAAAATTAAGGCATGGTAGGTCAGCCATTTCCCTAGATAAAGGCTCTATGACTATCCTATTCAAATAGCTTTTCCTGAGGTACAAGGGAAAGGGCTCTCTTCCCCAGCATTTACCCTCCTTAGCTGCTTCAGAGATGCACCACTTAATAGCAGTGATCGGGGCTACCTCCCCCAGCATCTCCCATTGATAACTACTCCAGATTTGCACCAACTAACAACCTGTAATTCAAGGTGGATTGGCTAGTTAGCCATTCAAGGTGATCTGATCTGCAAGTAACTCCATCGATCAAAGTGTACAATCAAGTTATGAGGTGTTTACTAGCTTGTCTGTATCCCAATATAGGTATTAGCATCGGAAAGGATTGTATATATGGGGATGGCTCTGCATGTTGGTATGTAAGTGCTCCCTACTACTGCTGGTGGATACCCTATCACTGTTGGGAAATAAGGGACTATGTGGGGTGGGCCCATTATTCTCAGTTGTTTGCTTGAAGGTGCTCATCGTTTCTTTTTGCCCAGTGGTGAGTTCTTTTATGGTTGATATGAGACTATTGAAATCTATTTTATCATCATTGGCCATTTTTTCTTTTTCTTTTTCAAATTGATACTCTCTGTTCCCCAAATCTATGTCCTCTAACTCCTCTTCTCTGTCTCTATACCTCTGTCTCATATGAGTAATGTTGTATGGGTCTCCTGGATTCATTTATAGTTTTTGCATGCCCACAGCTGGCAAGAAAAATAGCTCTGATACCACTGTAATATCCCAAACTGATATTTTCCTATTTATGTGTATATTGTAGATGGCTAATAGACTTACTCCTTAATCAAATAAGAAAGCAAACCCCGAACTTTGCATGCATGCAGTTGCATGCAAATATGTGCCCTGAAAAAATACTGAGATGCTATAAAATAGGAGAAATCAATGCATGTACATACCAGTATATAGATCAGCTGATGGTGAAGAGACTGGTCCCAGCATGCAAAGATTCTGATGGAGGAATAAGGAGATACACCAAATCGTCCTCCACGGGTGAATGCGCCATCCTCTCAAACTATATAAGCTCCATAATAATAGACAAGCTGCTGCTGGAAGCCCGGATGATGTGCACTAGGGTTATAATACCCCTCTGATGATGAAGGAAGCAACATGCAGAAGTTCTGAACCCTGTAGGTAGGAAAACGAATTGCTTTGTCTCTAATCACGGTGACACGATGTGATGGTGAAATCCTCTGGCTGGATGAATAATCAACCTCCCAAAATAACTACTGAGTGTAACCTAATGATGAACTAGTGTTGAACCTGGATGATCCAACTTGATGATGAACTAGGGCAGATAGATTTCGTGACCAAAATACACCAGTTATCTGAGCATGTGCTCAACCCCAACTTAGCTCACCGAGCTCTCCAATTCGACTCCACAAATCAATTATCACATAAGTGACTTCTCCATTCACTTTATCTTTCTTTTATAACTCTCAACTACAAAAACCCTAACTTTTGACCTAAATAGGTCACTTTATCTTCTAATTTGTAGTTTACTTGCATGCATGCGCATGGAGACTTAATCGAGTGCATGCATCATTAAATAATGCCCGGATTTCATGCATGTAGGTGGCCTTTGGCTCTACTAGCCCTCTTCGACCCAATGGTGATATAATATTGATGCCCTAGATATTCTATATATGGCATCAGTCTTCGGCTGATTCCTTGACTATCAGTACCCGCTCGAACCTATAGGAATCACATAGGTTAGCTGGTTGGTCCTCAATGCCTAAGTAGAAGAGGACATTATAGTCCTCCCCACTCGAATTTGCTTGTCCTGAAGCAACTGTAAAGCTGGGTGCTGTAATACCTATTCTGCCTCCCAAGTAGCCTCCTCTATAGGCAGATATTTCCACTAAACCAGGTAATATTTGATGATTATGTTCCTCAATTTCCACTCTCGCACCTCTGGGATGCGCTCCAGAATCAGAACCAATTGCCCCTCATCATCAAGGGAAGGCATCTCGGAAGATGTAACAATCTGTTGACCGACCACCTTCTTGAGATTGGAGACATGAAATACGTTGTGAATCTTGCTCTCTGAGGGTAGCTCTAGCTCATATGCTACCTCTCCGACCTTCCGAATTATCTTGTATGGACCATAGAAATGAGGTTGGAGTTTTTATGCTCCTTTATTTTTTAAGAGATGGCTGTTAGTAAGGCTAGAGGTGTAAATAAATGAAGTCTCCCACATCAAAACTGCGCTCAACTCTATGCATGTCTGCATATATCTTCTGTTGATTCTGAGCAGCATGTATGTTCTCCCTGAGTATCTTGAGGATATATTGACCCTCCTGAATCCACTCCTTAGCCTTGGGGGCCGTGGTATCGCCAAATATCCAGTCTACAAAAGTGGAAGCATCATACCCATACAGGGCTCAAAAAGGGGTCATCCTAATGGTCATATGGTAGGTGGTGTTGTAACAATGTTCACCCAAGTGTAACCATTTGATCCATGTCCTCTACTGACTTGATACGTAATTTCTCAAGTATCCCTCAATCCATTTATCAACAATGTCTGTCTTCCCATCACTCTGCAGATGATAACTTGTGCTCATGGCTAACTCGGTCCCCACTAACTGGAAAAGCTCTTGCCAAAAGGCTCCCGTGAATTTGTTGTCCCTTTCAGTGACAATGGTCTTGGGTAATCCATGGAGTCTAAATACATCTCTGAAAAATAGTTCTACTACCTATGCTGCTGAATAATCTGATGATATGGCAAAGAAGTGAGCAAACTTAGTCAATCTGTCCACTACTACGTACAAGCAGTCTCTACCTTGGACCTTGGGCAGCCCAGTAATGAAGTCCATAGATACATTACACTCATCATAGATATGTCCCTATCTATTTGTTCATATGATGCTGAAGGTGCTGCACCGTTTGCAATCATATGAATATTTTCAACATGAAGAATATCATCTGAATAAGGAAGATAGATCATATGCATCTCAGGAGGTTCAATTTGGCCATTTGAATTTGTTGTTTCTTCCCGTGCAACTAGAGAAACCAGTTGAGGAAATGATGATTTTCCATAAAATGCCACAGCATATTTTTGCAAGCCCAACATTTCCCTATAGAGATCAATAAATATACATGTACTTTCACTAATTTCCTCATCACTTGGGTAGAGAAAAGTTGTTAGCCGTAAATTATGGTAATCTTTCAAACAATGTAATGGCTTAAATCCTAAAAGTCACAAAGGCACTCTAGTGACCTTTTTTTATTTCAGATAGTTCATCAATAGTGAGTTTAACCTTTTCATTCTTATAAATTTGGAAGTGTGGTAATGGATTTCTGGGAAAGGCACCAGTGTCTACACAAATATAAGAGCTTTCCGACTTCAAGGGAATGTTGGTCACATAATCAATCCAAGTGATTGATCTTGGCATTGCAGGCTGAATTAAAGCATATGTATGCAACCCAATAGACATACCAATAGCTAACAATAAAGTAATCTTGTGAACAATGCACTTCTTGTACATCCTTTTCCTTGATTGGTCCTTAATATCTTCAAACTTTTCAACTACCATCGACGTGAAATGAGGTATTTCCTCCTTCTACAACGCAAGCATATCAGAATAGAAAATGGAAACATTGAATTCTTCACCTGGCTTACGCAAAGGGAAAATCTCAATTGAGATACCTAAATCTTTTGCATCTTTGGCTCATTGAATTATTGTCCTCATGTCTTCTTTGGCACCACCATCGACATTTCCAAAAGCATCATCATTATTGGTAAATAATAGTATACACTTGTCAGCATTGTGATTGGACCACTTGCGTAAGAGTCCCTGTGCAACCCAAAGAGCATTACATAACATATCTTCTCTTGATCCAGGAATAATTATGCTTTCACTTCCAATTTCCCTTTTGAACTTATCTTCAATGCGGCTGAAGTTCTTTGATCAATTGTGTTGTTGGATGGTCAAGTTCTTATCTTTCTGAAACATTGAAAACATAGACACACTCATATTCCTGCATGTTTTTCTTCTCTCTAGTGTTATAGAAACACAATGCAAATTCATCTGAGTCTCTGTTGATGATATGAATCTTCAGAGATTCAACAATACACTTGACCACAGTACTGAAATGTGTGTTTGTATTCCCTTCATCCTCTTGTTTTATTTAGAAAAACATATTAGGCCCAACATCTATCATGTAAATAACAAACTCCTTGTTGGCTTCTCAGTCCTATGTATAGGTATTATCCTGATCTTCCTCATCATCTTGGAACAAGTCGTTTGAATCCAAATCCATATTCGAATCATACGGAGTAAAAGTGCAGAAATTCTTTAGCTTGCACAAATCCCATAATTTTACACCATCATATCCTGTTGTTCGCAAGAAAATACCCATTTTCTGAAAAGGATGTATTCATCACCTATACCCAGATCATTAACCTGTGTAAGGCATAGACCAAATGAAAGATCATAGAAGCGCCAAGTTTTGTCCATTGAAGCTATCACAAAGTAATTATTGATTGCATGAATGCTCATGGAATGAACCTCTTCTGTGTGATCTTTCAAAACATACCGACAATTATAGGTTCCATCTTCATTCACTTGCCATATTCGAACAGTCTTATTTGCAGAACCTGTTAGCAATAAGTAATCATGTGCTACAAATATTCACCACCACTCTAATATTGCATGTTAAGGCCTGCATTTGAGAATTCACTGAAGTGAATTCGGAGGCATGTGAACAACTCTCAGATCCCTTCAGCATTAGGTTTAATTGCAAAAAATTGAAATTCCACTCTACCCCTTGAACATTAACTCACTTCACTTCTGCTAGCGGAATGATTTTTAATCGTTGATCTCATGGGAAAAATAATGTTGTATCAACACGTGTTTAAATCTACATGTCAGCATGAAATTCCGTTGTGTCTTTTGAACACTAACCTTACACCATATTCTCCAGTGGAATGATTGCAAGCCATTGATCTTGTTGGGGTTTTAATCCGAACCATCAACCCAATTTTGTTTTACAAAAGTTTAAACCAACCAATTCCTTTTAAAACAATGCCCCATGTATATTTCTTTGGTTGTGTGGTGTTTCTATGCTATTTCTCTATGTAAAAGCATGCATATGAGGCTTTTAATGAGTCCATGATCAAGATATCAATCTGCGATAGATTTCCATGCTAGATTACCAAGCACTAACTCATCCAAACATTCATTTTGCTCTTTGAGTGTGAGAAATACCAGCTGCAGGAATGGTACGGTGTTTTTAATTTTTTTTGTAAGGAAAATGTTATCCCACATGCATCAAGTGATAAACTCTTTAGTTGTTTATATGTGCCAACAATTTCAACTTGTATCAACGCATAGTGTATTATAGTGTTGCTCCTTGTAAAGCTTGATGCTTGGGATTGGTTAGCGAGCTTTGCTTTGTTTACTAACTTGAGTCATGTGTTGATGTGGTAGGTGCATGGAATGGTTCTTGGTGCTAATCTTGGACTTAAAGATTGGCCTTGTGCCAATACTTTTTATAAAATAAACTTTAAACCTTGAGGTGAGGCCAATACATATTTTTTCATAAGATAAACCTTTTGGCCTATAATTTTAATAAAATAACCTTTGGCCCAAGTTTGTAGGTTGGGAACACAATTTAAAATATGCCAGCCAAGATTGACTTGAAAACCATTTTTTAAGCTCCAATAATGAAAAACTTTCCTTCTTTTACCCAAAGCACCCTTAAAAATCATTTTCCTTCCAAATCTGGAAAACTTTAATGAAATACCAAACGAGCAAATCCTCAACGTTACCAAGTCACCAATGTAAGATGAAAAGTCATACGGTGATAACACCAACTCCCACAAAAATAAAATAGTGCTAATAACCTATTCGATAGTGTTTACGAACGATGAATCCCTATAAGGCGCCTACCATTAAGGATGAGATAGAGAAGCTACTCAAGATTGGCTTTATCTATCTGGTTCCCTTGACTGAATGGGTCTCCAATCCCGTTCTGGTAGATAAGAAGTAGGGAACTATCTGGGTGTGCACTAAATTTATAGACCTGAATAAGGCCTATCCTAAAGATAAATTCCCCATGCCATTCATAGATCAGATTTGGGATGAGTGTGCAGGAAGCGAGGTGTTTTTATTCATGGATGGTTTTTTAGGATACAATCAGATCCAAATCAAGCCTAAGGAACAACATAAGATGGATTTTATTTGTCCTTGGGGTACTTTTGCATACCGAAAAAATGCCTTTCGGCCTTAAAAACGTTGGAGCTACCTTTCAGCGGGTGATGTCCTTTTCTTTTCACGACCTAAAGTAGATTATCGAAGTCTACCTAGATGATTTAGTTTCTCACTCTCATTTGAGAGTGGATCATCCAGATCATTTGCGCTTGGTTTTCGAGAGATGTCGTCGTTATAAAATTCAGTTGAACCCTCAGAAGGGCATCTTTTACATGAAGGTTTGTCAGTTATTAGGATTAATCATTTCTAAGGAGAGGATTAGAGTTGATCCTCTTAAGGTTGAGGCAATACTTCGGTTGTCTCCCCCACGCTCGATTAGACAGCTTAAAAGTCTCCAACGGATGGCTAACTTCTTACGGATATTTGTCGTCAACTTTGCCAATTTTACCAAGGGTTTTATGTGCCTTTTAAAGAAGTATACTCCATTCATATGAGATGAGTGATCCCAGGAGTCATTCAATGCTCTTAAGAAAGCCTTGCATCAGCCCCTGTCCTTAATCCACCAGTCTATAACCATGACTTTTTATTATATGTGATCATGTCTCAAGAGACGATTGGAATGGTTTTGGTTTAATTAGAGGATGATGAGCTCCAAGAACACATTTTCTACTATCTTAGCTGGAACCTTATTGATGTCGAACTTAGATACAGTCATGTTGAGAAGCTAGCTTTAGCAACCGTTCATGCAGTTCAGTGGTTGAGACATTATATACTCCTTCGCTAGACTACGGTAGTGGCTCATATCAATCCATTTCACTTTGTCCTAACTGGACGAATGATAGGGGATAAGTATAATAAGTGGATTGTTAGCTTGCAATAATTCGATCTCTAGTTTCCTTTGGCAAAATTGAAGAAATCGCTAGTTTTTGCAGAGCTTGTGTCAATTATTCCTAGTTTGGATGAAGATGAAGTTCATGAAGATTCTTTTGTTGATGAACAGATCTTCCTTAGCTCGACTATAGACCCTTGGTATGGTGACATCATCATATATTTACAGACTTTGAAGGTCCCTCCTCACCTCTCACAGGACGAGCATCGACATTTATGACATGTTACCAAGAATTATCTCATTATCAGTGACACCTTGTATCGCCATGGGGTGGATTCAATTTTATGTTGATGTATGACTCATGAGGAGGCTGATACTATGTTGAATGATTGTCATAGTGGGGTGTGTGGTGTTCATTTATCTGGGCTTGCTACAGCCCGAAAAATCCTTAGAGCGAGTTACTATTGGTCATCGATCTTTAAATATTGCATTGACACAGTCAAGCGATGCCACCATTGCTAGGTGTTTGCATGGAATATGCGCTCGCATCCTACCCCATTACACCCTATTATCATCGTCAGTCCTTTCAACAAGTGGGGGGTAGACTTTATGGATTGCAACCTAGCTTCGGTTGGGGGGTACCATCACATCATAGTGGTCATGGATTACTTCACGAAATGGGAAGAGGATATGCCTACTATTAAATCCAATGGTGATATGTCTGTTCATTTTGTATTCAATCATATCATTACTCGGTTTGGTATCCCGAGAGATATTTTCACTGACCATGGAAGGCACTTTCAAAATAGGATGATGGATGAATTATCTTTGAAATTGGGGTATAAGGAAGAGTATTCCTCTTCTTATTATCCTCAAGAGAATGGACAAGTCGAAGCTATAAACAAATCTCTTAAGTCCATTATGCAAAGAACGGTTGCACAAACAAAGAATAATTGGAGAATTATGTTTTACCCTACTTTGTGGGTGTACCGAACCGCTGTTAAGACTGCCACTGGTTTTTCTCCATATCGATTAGTACATGGGGTGGAGTTGATATTTCTGATTGAATGTGAAATTCCTTATTCGAAACTAGTCGTAGAACTCTTACCAAAGAATTCTGAGTTGGAAGAACATCTGGTCCACTTATAGAACCTTGATGAGCAGCGTCGAGATGCCTTGGTGTTATCAGCCAAAATGGCACTTCTCCATCTGAGTGTTGACATGCATTATCTCGAAACACAAAAGGAAAATTAGGATTGAAGTGGCCAAAACACTATAGATGTGCATGATCATTGATACATGATATCCAGACTAGCTTGATATATTTGTATTCTGAGTCTAGGGTTACACACGCGACTATGTGCATTGAAACTTGCGTGTCACACGTGACTATGTGCATTGCAACCTGAGTGTACCTTGCACACATGAGTTACTTTCGAGCAACAAGAATTTCATATGTGCCTTGCTTTGTTCCAATCATATATTGTGGGTCTTACACTCTCCACTGCATAGAACATCAGAGGCCTAAAGGCTTGATGTAAGGATGCCAACCCCTCTATCCTAGCTAATACCAGTATTATGACCTTGAAACCAAGGCTTCGGATGGAGTTCACAAGAACCTGGATTCCAATATTTTTAGTATCCAGAAGACACTACATCCTCAATCATGATCCCACCGCCCACACCAGGATCCCTCAAGTTGACTACCTTGCCTCAGCGGGATAGTCCAGTAATGAAATATATGTCTTCAACTTCGAGTCTTAGGGGAATCCGATCTAGCTGAAAAGCCTATGTATCTGAATCCCAATAGTCAATGAGCATTTCTAAAATCCTTGGTTGGGATCTCAAGCTCCCAAGTTTCCAAAAATTGTATAGGCCACACCCTCTAAAAGCTTGTTGGGAATTTACATCACGATGAAATTCCCTATACACATCTTCATGTTCACTCTCCCTCCATTCTAGCACCATCTGACAAAACAAACATGCATTTTTTATGATATTTGGCCTTTATTTGGGTATGCACGCACCTATAAGCGACTTTTTTTGTTGGCAACCACACGTATATCCATCCCTATATGCGACCAGATAGACTATGACTCACATGGGCCGGTGTTATAAGGAATTATGCAATCAGTGTGGACATTGTTTGTTCCTCTACCCTGCAATGTACAAGCATGGAACAAAAAAGCACAGCAATATATCATTTCCTTAAGTAATTAACTAACCACATAAGATAACATCATACCTTATATCTGAACCTCTTTGTCCTTGCTCCAGAAAGTCTTCACAATGTTCGATACCTGTAAAACAGATCAAGAGATAAACATACAAAGTGAGAGTATCATGATAAACTGATTACTCATATCAGTGATCAAGGAGTCTGATAATATTCAATTGACATTAACACATCAAATATAGGAAAGGGGAACACTTTTGTATTAATTATGAAAGAGAGAGAATTACAACCAAGCCTTGATGTCGATGGCTTCGATCTCTACAAGAACATCTACAATCCTGTAGAACTATGAAGATCTCTCCATATACAAGCCAACTCTACTTTTCCTCTGATTCAGACTTCAAATCAATAACATAAGGGTACTTTTCTTGGCCTCCCTCACTCACATCATGAAGGCTTCATTTATAGGCCCAAAACACATGAGATTGACTTGGGAAATGGATAGGATGTGATCCCAATAGGTGAGGAAAGTGAATGCCACCTCTCCCAAGCACGTAGGAACTATTGATGAAATTGTCATTGATGCCAACATGGACTTGCAGTGGCCCCATGGGATGTCATTGATGCCACCAAGTCCCACCTATAGTGCCTTGATCCCTTACAGAGTGGGTTTGTGCCTTGAAGCACCTTGTACCCAGTTGACAAGGTCCTTGTACCCACAAGGATGAATCTTGAAGCCTCCACCTTGCTGAAGACATTGAAGACCCTCGAGATGGTCTTGAAGCCTTGGTAGACGATGGAGAAGCCCTAAATGTCTTGGAGAGGCATTAATGACCCATTCTGTAGTCATTCATGCTATGATGATGTCATGGTACCCCAGAAGAAGACCTAGCCTCCCCACAGAAGATATCTTGACCCTTGGAGGTCCTCTTGTGTGGTTCAGGTGGTTGAAGAAACCCATGAATCCCCTTGGCATGATAAATAAGCCTTTGGAACACCAAATGGGCCAAATGACCCATTCTGTGGTCATTTGTGGTTTTCATGGTTATTGATGACTTGATGGAGTTCTAGAACTCTTGGAGATGGCCCAAGGGCATGAGAAAAGCTTGGCACCCACATAGATGATGATACGATGAACCTTGTTATTTTCTTTGCATTTGATATGATGCTTTTGTTGGATCCCTTACTTTTTCATGGATGCACAATGTTGACATGGAGCCCTTAAAATCAATAAAGAGGTCTTTGGTACCCAAGGCTGTCCTCTTGTGTGGTTGAGATGGTGGAAACTTGGTGGAAGAAGCCCACATGTGCATAAGATGTCCTTATGCCCCTGTTGTTGTATTGAAGCTTGATGTTGAGCCCTTGAAGTGTTGTTGGAGTTCTATCTTCATGCCCACAAGTTTGATGAAGACTTAATTGTCATATGGTGTAGTCTTTCTATGTCCTTATGCCCTTGCATGTGGTAACTTGTGTTCGGGTACACAGGGTACTCCCAAAAGACCGAACACCTTCAGATACCGCTTCACACAAACAGATCACAGATCAACACACCGATGTTTGTCATGTGGTTAAAACCCTCGAGAGGGAAACAATCCATGGCCCCAGCCAAATAGCTACTTGGAGCAATTTATTATGCAAAAGAAAGAAAGTTACATGAGCTTCTCATAATCGATTAACTAGCCAAGGACCCTCTATGCTCTTTAAATAGAGATCATAGACCAATCGAGTGTTAAGACACGGATCAATGGTAGGTATGATCTAAGAGAAGTTGAACCATCGGATCACTCTATGTCTAGAACATATCGTGACCATCATATTAGAATATTTACAAATGCATACTAAATAAACACACTTTTACCTAACGGATATATTACACAAGTTGATCTTAACTAACTCCTAAGTGTCTAAATATCCTAACATCCCCCCTTAAGAACAACTTGGGATAGGATTGAAGGATTTACAAAAGTGACACTATTAGGAGAAGGAAGGAGGCATTAGAGCCTATCCCCCCTTAAGGACACATTCCTGAACTCCTAACATAGACCAAAGTTTAGAAAACTTCGCTTTTGTAAGAGACTTGGTGAAGATGTCTGCAACTTGATCATCTGTAGGGCAATAGAGAACTTCAATAACACTATCATGAACAAGATTTCTGATGAAGTGCATGTGTAGCTCAATGTGTTTGCTGCGCTGATGTAGAAATAGATCTTTGGAAAGATTGATGGCACTTTGATTGTCGCACCAAAGTGGAGTAGGCTGCTGCTACTCGAATCCAAACTCTGAAAGGATCTGTCGAAGCCATAAAGCTTCATGACTGGCATTAACTGCAGCTCGATATTCTGCTTCTGCTGAAGAAAGAGCAAGAGCTTGTTGTTTCTTACAAGCCCAAGTGATAGGTCTAGATCCTAGACTGAAAACATAACCTGCAGTAGACTTTCGATCATCAGGATTGCCGACCTAATCTGAATCAGTGAAACCAACCAACAAAGGTTCCCCCCATGTACTGTAATGAATCCCAAACTAAATTGTACCTCGAATATATCGAAGTATTCTTTTTGCTTCTTTCCAGTGACTTTCATGAGGAGTTTGCATATAACGGGAAACACGACCAACGGCAAAGGAAACTTCAGGACGGGAATGAGTCAAGTATAAAAGACTACCAACAAGTTGACGATACAAGGTGGCATCTACTTCAAGGGAAGTACAAGTGGCAGAAAGTTTGACTCCAGACTGAAAGGGAGAAGGGGCTGGTTTACAATATTCCATGTGGAAGCGATGAAGAAGGTCACAAGCATACTTAGACTGGGAAATAAAGATTCCTTCTTTGGTTTGCAAGACTTGGAGACCAAGAAAATAATGCAAATGTCCTAAGTCTGACATTTCAAAAGTTTGCTTAAGACTGGATTTCACATGGGTTATAAGTTTAGGGTCACTACCAGTAAGGATAAGATCATCAAAATAAAGAACAAGTATGATGAGATGGTTTCCTACTTTCTTGGTATAGAGATTGGGGTCAAAATGGCATCTAGAAAAACCAGTGTCAAGGAGAAAGCTATCCATTTTGGCATACCAAGCTCTAGGAGCTTGCTTAAGTCCATATAAGGATTTCTTAAGGAGACAAACAAGGCTAGAGTTATTCTGAACATATCCAGGAGGTTGTTCCATTTAAATTTCCTCATGTAAATCACCATGTAAGAAGGCAGACTTGACATCCATTTGATGGACTTCCCAGTTATGTAAGGCTGCAAGAGAAAGAACAAGGCGGATGGAGTTCATTTTTGCTACAAGGGCAAAGGTTTCATTGTAGTAAATCCCTTCAACTTGGGAAAAACCTTTGGCAACTAACCTTGCTTTAAGTCTTTCAACACTTCCATCTGATGCATACTTAGTTCTATAAACCCATTTACATCTGACAAGTTTTCTTCCTTTTGGAAGAGGAACAAGATCCCAAGTATCGTTCGCCATTAAGGAACGATATTCTTCATCCATAGTTGCATCCCAATCTGGATTTCCTGAAGCTTCTGCAAAAGTTTCTGGATCATGATTCTCAGAAACTTGAGCCAAAAGAGAAGAGGCTCGCTGAAACTAAGAACAGGTTCGACGTTGATCTTTAGGATCACCTGCAATATCACTAGCTGCTTCACATGTTGAACGGACCCATCGAGGAAGTATTTGTGCTGGTGCAATTGGAGGAACATGAGCAGGCGGAGGTGGATTTTCATCCTCACTGTCATCATCAGAAACTGGAGTTGGAAACTTGTCAAGGAAGCTAGAAGAAGAAGAATAAGAAGAAGGCATAATCGCCGAATCAGGCTCGCAGGCCAAAGATGGCACACCCGCCAAGTTAGGCTCACAGGCCAAGAGATTTTCATCAAATTTAACATCTCTTCTAATGATTATATCATGAGAATGTGGTTGAAGAAGTATATAACCTTTTACATCTTCAGAATATCCAATAAATACACACTTTTCACTTTTAGGGTGCAATGCTTTCCGTTTTGCATCCGGAATGTGAGCCCATGCTTCACAACCAAACACACGAAAGTGACTTACATCTGGTTTAATTTTACTCCATGCTTCTTCCGGTGTTATACCTTGTAAAACTTTAGTGGGTGTGAGATTAACTATGTAATTTTCACAATTGATGACCTCAGCCCAATATTGAAGACTTAGTCCCTTAGATTGGACCATACAATTAGCCATTTCTTTTAAAGTGCGGTTCTTCCTTTCAGCTACACCATTTTGCTGTGGTGTATATGGAACAGTGTGCTGTTGTTGGATTCCTTGTTCAATGCAAAAAGTAGTGAACTTGTTGTTAACATATTCTCCTCCATTGTCAGATCTTAACTTCATAATTTGATGACCAGATTGTTTTTCAACAAGGGCCTTGTAGGCCAATAACATGTTAAATACTTCGCTCTTAAGTTTTAATAAGTAAACCCAAGTGGTCCTGGAGTAGTCATCAATGAAAGTTAAGAAATATTTGAAACCAGAAAAGGAAGCAGATGGAAGAGGACCACACAAGTCACTATGCACAACCTCCAAGGGAACCAAGACGTGCCAAGAGGCACGTTTGTCAAAACTGTCCCGATGATGTTTTCTGAGTACACAACCAGAACAAACACCATCCTTACAAGATACCAGCGGAAGACCGGTCACCATATTGTCTTTACATAGTTGTTGCAATGAGCGATAATTTAAGTGACCAAATCGCTCATGCCAAAGTTTGCTCAAGTTATCACTATGAGAAACAAAAACTGAAGGAAAAGGTGATGACCCAAAGTTGTTAAATTTGTACAACCTGGTAATATCATCAACAGTTCCAGTAGCAAGGACATTTTGAGGATTTTTAAAATCCTTGATTACAACTTGGTGAGGTGTAAATGTCACAGTTTTACCTTCACCTGAATGAGTAATTTGATAGACTGATAACAAATTGCAGGAAATTTTTGGAATACATAGTACATCACTGAAATGACCATTTTCTACTGGAACTGTTCCATATCCTACAACACTTAGAGATCTATCAGCACCAACAAATATTTGTTTGGTGTTACATTCATGCATAGTAGAAAAGATGGCTTTATCCTTAGCCATATGATAAAATGCTCTAGAATCAATGAGCCATTCATTTGAAGTAGAAGAAGAAGATGCAGTTAAGAGTAACCAAAAGCACAAAGTGCATGTCCATGAGCGTTATATTCTGAAGACGAATCTAGGCTGATGTGGTGCTTCTTTATTGCTGCTTCCAAGGCTGCCATCTTCTTAAAACATTTAGATTCATCATGATTATCTTTTCCACAAAAATTGCAATGACGCTCAGTCTTCTTTCCTTTTTGCTTGGATCCTTTGTCATTTTTTAAAGGAGGAGCTGACTAAGAGGGTTTGGGACCCTTGTTGTTTTGCTTATTATTGCGAAAATTCTGTTTCTTGGGAGGCTTGGACTTTTCTTTCTATTGGGACAATAAGGCTTTCCCAGATGTATCTGCATTGTTAATTATTCCAAGATGAATGAGCTTATATTGCTCTCTAATTAAGGAATCACAAAAGGATTCAAGACTAGGCTCTTGATAGCTGGCTGCAGTTAAGGATTCTTTCATGGAGTAGAATGTAGATACAAAAATAGAATATGTAGGTCCAAGTTTGGAAAGAATATGATAAATACATTGTTTGTCTTCTTTCTTAATCTTGCATTCTGCACATAAGAGTCTAAGAGTTTTATACTTAGATAAATAGTCTTGAATGCATGAAAAATCATTTGGATTCAAGGAAAGCAACTCATTCTCAAGTTGATGACCCCGAATTTCATTGTGTTTACTAAACACAGATTCCAACTTTTCCCAAGCTTTATTAGGTTCATCAATTCCAGATACATGGAATCGCAAATCAGTAGAGATTGACATCCCAATCAATCCATGAGCTTCATCACATCTATTTGCCTATTTAATTTTTTTATCATCATCAGTGGATTATGTTTCTTTCCTTGAGGTTATCCTGAAAAGTCTCCTACTTCGTAGAACATCCTCCATACGAGATTTCCAAGAGAAATAGTTAGAACTTGTAAGTATAATATCACAAGGGGCAGCCATACTGTAAAATAATGGCTGAAAAAATAGAAACTAACTATCTGGATGCAAATAGCTCGAAAAAATATGTGGTTTTAAAAAAAACGGCACTTAAAACTGATTCTGTATGATGAAGTTATGCTTGGTCAAAGAAAATGTTGAAGATGTCCCCAATAGTGACGTGGCAGATATTAACTTAACCAACTAAAATAAGAAGCCCCCTCTTTCCAAGATCAACCTTTGACAATCACTTTTACAATAAAGTTGCTTTGAAGTGAATCACTTTTATAGAATAAGTGATGTTCACTTTTGCAATAATGTGACTTTTTAAATAGTGCGACAATAAATTAAAAACTTAAGTGACTCACTTTTATTTTATTTTATTAATGTGAGATGCACTTTTACAATAAAGTAACTTGAAAATAGAAATTGCATGCACTAAAAGTTGCCTGATAAGACTTGAACTCAAGACTTATCAAGGTGTAAAGCAACTTTGGACCAAGTGAGCTAAGTTTAAAAGGTACGTAAAAGTATGGAAAGAGGAAAGGTTTTTTTTTTCTTTTCGTGCTTGCTTTCTTTCCCTGCAAATCACAAAAAAAATGAAAAACAAAAACAATTTTTTTTTCCACACAATGGGATTAGATCTTGGTTAGCTTACCTGGAAAGTCTACGTTTTCAAGTTTTCTCGTTGTTTTTGATTTGCCGTGATCGCACAAGGTGCACGGCAAAGAGCATACGTAGCCTAGAAGACAAGAAAAAAACTTTCCCTTACCGTTTCTGATTCACCGCGATCGCGCAAGGTGCAAAAGAGCATACATAGTCGGGGAAAACAACAGTCCGAGACTAAAACAAAAAAGATCTAATAATAAACTGATAAAATATGAGAGATTTAAAAAAAAAAAAAATCCGTCACTGTAACATTATACCTTCAGATTTGCCGAAATGAGTGTTTTTGGAGCAAACGGAAACAGTTTTTGGTGAAACGAAAACTATTTCCAAATGAAAACGACACTCTGGACACAATGGAACAGCTCCCATAGGCCACAAATGCATAGAAAATCTAGAACCAGAAACCCTTTCAAAGTTTCGGCAACACTGGTTCCGGATCTTGAGCAAAACCGAAAGCGGCTCTTCATAAAGCTCTGATACCATGTTCAGGTACACATGGTACTCCCAAAATACCGAACACCTTTAGATACCACTTCACACAAACAGATCATAGATCAAGACACCGATGTTTGTCACGTGGTTAAAACCCTCGAGAGGGAAACAGTCCACGGCCCCAGCCAAATAACTACTTGGAGCAATTTATTATGCAAAATAAAGAAAGTTACATGAGCTTCTCATAATCGATCAACTAGCCAAGGACCCTCTATGCTCTTTAAATAGAGATCATAGACCAATCGGGTGTTAAGCCACGGATCAATGGTAGGTATGATCTAAGAGAAGTTGAACCGTCGGATCACTCTATGTCTAGAACATATCGTGACCGTCGGATTAGAATATTTACAAATGCATACTAATGCATACTAAAGAAACACACTTTTACCTAACGGATATATTACACAAGTTGATCTTAACTAACTCCTAAGTGTCTAAATATCCTAACAACTTGGAGGTTGACTTTGTCATGCATAAGGGTCCTTGGTTCTTGATGAAGCCCTTGTGGCTTGACATATCCTTGGCGGTAGTGATCATAGTACATAATATGACATAATGAAATGGATGATTTGATGATCTTCAGCCCACAAGCTTGATTGGATAATGGTGGCACTTTTGAATGACAAGTGACCTAAATGAAAACAAAGTTGACCTGTTAAAAGGAACTCTCATTAATAAATAAATCGAATGACAAGTCGGCTCCATAAATATTTTTAAATTTAAAATTAAAAGTACATTTTTAGCAGGTCGGCCTCATAAAAATTGGGGTTTAAAACTATATAAATAATGTATAAACGCCTTCATTTTGTGTGGGTGAATTTCAAAAGTTGCTTTGGATTTTTTCATAGACTGAGGCTGCCTCAGTGCCGAGGGTTACATCAGTTGAAGATAGCAGCAGTCCTGAATTTTTTTTGGTGGTTTATGACAGTCTGTGTTAACCCAAAAATCCCCCACTTAGCTCTCAATGGCCTACACCACCCAAGGACACCATCTCACAACTCTCATATCACTCCATTGGACCTTCCATTAGACCCCCACACCTCCAAAATAGCCTAAGGATGAAGAAAAAGGGCTAAAAACCCCAAAAATGAGCCCAAAAATGCCCCCTAGGAGCTAAATCCCTCAAAAAGGGGATAAAACCCTAAAAGGGGCTAAAAGCCCCCAAAAGGGGCTAAAGTCCTGAACAAGGGCTTAAAACCCTAAAACCCCTTGGAAAAGCTATAAAATGAGGGTGGGGGGTCACTCTCAAAAGACTTCTCCCATTTCCTATTGTTATGCTGCCCATGGATGCTTTGAGACCTTTGCCTCTCAAACCACCCACACTCCCTCTCCTTCATTCCCATTCCCATTTAGCCATTGCTCCCAAACCAAGGGAGGTGCTCCCATGAGCTAGGGCATGGTGGCCCATTCCCACCAAAGAAGGTATATTTGTTATTTTATGTTTATTTCTTTGCTTCTTAATATGCTTTGCTTTCTAACCGTTATCTCCATTTGCAGGTTTTGTTATTAACATCGTTTTGCAGGTTTTCCATTGTAGCTTAGGTTTATTTGCAGGTTTTAAGGAGGTGGAACCTTAACCCATTTTCTGCAGAGGGGTTCACCAGTGCTTCATCTCCTTCTTTCTATTCTGTTCCTAGCTTATCATTTAGCTTAGCTTTAGTTTTCTATTCTTAGTTCTTAGATTAGTTTATTGTTCTGCTTTTTTTATTTCCGTTTCATTTTCTGCATTCACCATTAGCAGGAACCTACCCCTGTGCCCTATAGGCACAAGGGAGTCATTCCTGCCCCTGTAGCAGGGAGAAATCCTTGCTACAATCCAATATTGGACTTGTCTTAGGTTTGTTACAAGCACTTAGTCCAAAGTTTTATGCTATAAACAGTCCTAAATTTCTGATTGTAAAGGCAGACTGCTTTTTGGACTGAGGTGAACTACTTGGTTTGAGATAAATTTGGTGGAGATCGAGCAGCAGTCCAATACTTCTTTGGTGGTTGATGACAGTCCAATCTTGGACTTGTCTTGGGGTTATACCAGCATAAGTTTTGAAGGCTCTCGATGGTGATTGTTGCAGCAGCAACAATGAAGAGAACTCATGGATTGAGGGATAGTGGACTATTGTAAAACTCGTGGACTGGGAAAAATCGGTGGGAGAAGACCTTGTACACAGCCATCTCTTTTGAGACATTTTCTTATCTTGTTTGAGGAGTCAACGGTAGTCTAGTTGGTGTCACAACCGAGATTTCACAAGTTTTATACAATCTGAGTTTTGAAAATTGACTGCTCCATCAAACAGTCTGAACTTGAAGGAAATACACAGTCCGAGTTTTGTGCTGATACAGTTTGAAGTTTTTTTTTGTGTGCTTAACAATCCTAAGTTTGTTTTGACTGGGGGTTTCTATAGCAGAAATACACAGACATGCACTGCTAAGTGAAATGATAAGCACATGAAACAATGGAGTGTTCAAAGGAAAATAGGACATACACAACTCAAGTATGGGATCTTAACATGCACTGATTAAGGTATGATTGTGTATACTCTATGCAAACTGTAATGATGCATACTCCTTGATGTGATGATACACTATGATGAACACTCTATGATGCATAATGATGCATGCTTATACACGATGATAATACATACTATGATGACGATGTAATGAAGTATGCTATGATATGATGATGCATACAACATGATACAAACCCTATGACGATGGTGATGCACACAAACAGTCAAGTTTTGACATGTACTTGAGGAGGTGTTACCATGTGTACACAGTTGGAAGTTTTCTCAGCCATATCAAGAGCCTGAGCTCTCTTCACAGTTGGAGTTGCACAACAGTTCAAGGTTGCACACACAGTCATGGTTTTGGCATGATACATGATGAGCAGACATTTAAAGACATGAGCAGTAGTGGTGCTTGTTGAAACTCCTTGATGACTTGTTTACGTGTGACATCTACAAGAGCATGACATGATGAAGTAGAGTGATTTAAAAGTAGACAAGATATGACAAGTTGTATTGCAGAACCTTGAACAATAGAATGTTACGCTTACACCTACAGCTATGAAGACCTTGATAATGATCAGATCCTGATGATTGATAAGTAGACCATGCAGAGTTGCAGCAGTGAAGATTGATGAGCAGTGAAGAGGATGACCAGCAGAGGTTGACAAGCATAGAATGGCCAGCAGTAGTGATGATGAGCAGATGAACAAGATGCTTATGATGAGTAGCAGTGAACAGATGAACATCATGATGATGCACATGAACAGTGATAAGATATATTGAATTTTATGACTGACTATGATGAATTGTATGATGAGCCAAGACATGACCAGTGACAAGGTAGACAAGTTTGGTAATCTTGGAACCTTGAAGTTCTATGATGATGATGATGCTTTGATGAATATCAGTATTGCAGCAGAGAAGAATGATGAGCAGAGAATAGGATGAGTAGATCTATGACCAGCAGTAGTGATCAGTAGAGTCTACAGGCTGATGATGAATAGCGTTGATGAGCAGATGATGTGGCAGTGAGCACACTTGATAGTGATATGTGTGTGTGTGTGATGAGTGTGATGAGACAATGAGCTATAATTGTAAAATAAAGATTGTCTTGCTTTTGAGGTTAGGATACCTCAAACCCTTCGTAGCAGGGTCTAAGAAAACCAGGCAGGGTCCTGGATGAAGAGTAGGTGCTATTTGTATCAGTAGGTGCTGATCTTACCTCACGATTGTAGCCATTCCAAAACAAATACAAAAGGATTACAAAATCATATGGTGTTGTGTTCTCTTGTGCTATGGTTCTTGTTATGACTTCATGATTCAGATGCTTATGATTTATAAATGATGAAGTGAAAGATGTTTATGAAATGATTATGCAAATTGTAGAATAATGCATTGGTGAATTAGTTGTTGATTGTTAAAAGTGAAAAAGTAATAAAGACTGCACACACACAGATTCACCCCCCCTCTTTATGTACCTGGTGTGTCTAAAAGGAACTAACTCCACAGAGGCTTCCATCTGGAAGCTTCCAGAACCTTCCTTTTTCCCCTTTTTGGACTATCAACACTCCTGGAGAAAAGGGCATGTGCGTTGACCTAACTTTCTATCAAAGAAAGGGGCCATCGAAGCTCTTTACTCCACAGTGGGAAGAACCGTCGGTGCTCTGTGTGAAAGGGAGAAGGGCGCCAACCCTCCAAGGTATGGGAAAAAATAAGCCAAAGCATCTCACGTCAAGTTCTCCAAAAGGCAAATGGACAATGTGGAATTTCCAGGAAGGCTGATAGGCAATGTGGAATTTCTAGGTGCAACAGAATGCCCCCCAAAGTATGAATCTAGAAGGAAGTGATAGGTGAAATAGTTTACAAGATATCTGTCTGATATAGAGGAAATGAGAGATGGACTCATAACTGACATAAGACCAATAACTGACTCTATCCAAACCAATCATAGCTGCGGACCAATACACTGTAGATCTATGATGATGACCATGTCATGGCTACCAATAATACACTGTAGATCCATGAACAACTGATATAGGAGGTAGGACATAGCTACGGAACATACAAAGTATATCCATGTCTCCTAACCTCAAATGTAGAACACAGCCACCAAAGATACATTGTGGATTCATGTCAGGACTCTTAATGATCTCCAAATGCAACCTGAGCATAGGAAATCATAATGATGAATCCTAACCACTCAGGGTATTCATTCCAATCCCCAACCGATATGATTCTAACTATGTGAATAGATGTCTTGACATCGAACATGGCAAAAACCACTTGATTACCAGTCATTGATGTCAACTGTTAACAAGTGCGAGGGAAATCACCATTAATGTCAATGACTCCCAAGGTATCTTAGTACATTCTCCAAGTGCGAATATATGTTTTGAAGTCGGACACTTGATAGAATCTTTCAATTAGAGGTCATTGATGAAAACCTACTGTTGAAAGTGAGGAAACCTGCCATTGAGGCATGCAGGCTTCGAGGTACTTTTTAGGTTTCTAGGTCTAATTCCTGGATAATGATTTGAAGTCGACAGGAATAGACTTGTCACGGGAGGTCCATGATGATTTCCACATTAGTGACATGAAACAAGGAACACAAGTTGATTTGAAGGGATGAAACTAACTTAGACATGACTGAATTTATGAATAGGTAAAGTTACTAACAAGTTATTTTTTGGAAGAGACATCCTTTGAACAATTTGCGACACGACAAAAAGACTTCGCAGCATTGACTTGACGAGATTAGAGCCAGGTGTAATGCAAGGAATATTACAAAGAATTCTTTGAATTGACTCAAAGGAATTAGGTGACTCACAAAATGGATCGACTTGGAGATAGCCTGAATACCCAACTGTTCAGATATGCAAATGCAAACAGGTGCCATGTTAAAAGGTGGACTATAGATGACTGCCATAAATACAAATGAAAAACATTCCCCTTTCCTTTAAATTCTCCAACTCAAAATATGAGTGCCTCTTTTTTGTTTTTACGAGACCAAAGAGGGTAAAAAACACTCATTAAAGCTCATTAAGTGATGAGTCCATTATTACATGTTTTACGAACTTGAGAAAGGAGGGGTTCATTCCCAGATAGGGTCTTTCATCATTTTGATTTACGAGTCCGACGAAAGCAAACTCATTTGTCGTTTCATTTTTAGAGAATCTAAAATGACTAAGAAGACTCCAAAAGGTCCTTTTTCATAAATAAGGGTAGAGGTCCAAAAAAGGGATAACCTACCCCCAACTAGTCGACCGTCTGGATTCTTTTACAAGCGTGAACGTAACAAGCTTGCTTGGCAATATTTTTGTGTTTTTAAGGAGACTGAAAAGAGCTTCAATACAACTCCATAACAAGTTTCCTTTTTAATAATCCACTTTTAATGAGTCTGAAAAAGTGAAAAAGTATACTTGACACTCTTTTATTGGTGTTTTAATGAGCATGTGAAAAGTGCACAACGACGCTCGGTACTTTTTCATTTTACTCCAAGATTGAAAAAGACTAAAATAGCTCATTTCATAGCCATAACCCCAAAGTTGACCTGAAAAGATAAAAAACACATTAGAAGCCAACTTATCAAAACTATATAAAACCAAAAGTAAAAACACACTTTTAATGAAATAATTTTGGACTTCAATATAATTAAATTATAGTGTGTTGGGGCCTGGAAATTCGCAGGCGACAACAGTAAGGGATTCTCCCCAATCAACGTTCCCAACTAGCCCGTTGACTGTTTGGTATAGGGAATCCGTCCGGTTTACGGTCCGACTACCGTAGGTCAAGCAACAAACAAAGGCTTTACCGGTTGCGGCCCGGTCCACCGAGTTTTTGTATTTTTTGACTTAATGTATGATATGCAAGTGCCTAACTAACAATGTAGGGTGTTAAAGATGCTAGGAACAGTCACAATGTGATGCGCAGGTTCTTACCTCTCGTCTTAAGGTTCACAAGCACCCAAAACACATACAACACACAAAAAAATAAACTATCTACCTACACTATCCCTAGGGAGCAGAGTTATCATTCATTGGTGAGTAATACATTTTGTACGTGCAATATGAAGAGTTACAGATAGCTGATACTTCATTCAAGACACATGAACAATTACAGATATTTAAACAACTAGATAGCCAATTATTTTACGAACAACATTTATTACTCACAGTGGAAGACATCCCAAAAGATACTGAAGAACACTCAACAAGAACATAGGTTCAGGAAGTTAAATACTCTCACAGTAAATGAAACACAGCTGAAAATGAAATAGTTCCTCTTCAACATTATTCATTTAGTCGCATTGATACATTCCACCTTTCGCTCTCTCCAGCAGGCAAAAGTTGGACTTTTTTTACTGTAAAACGAAATAGTTCCTCTTACAAGCAAAAGAGTTTTTTCAATTTTTTCAGGGAAAAAAAACCCCTTTCTCCATCCTATCTTTACAACATTTAAACTAATTTTGCAGATCGTTTGGGCTGCCCCCCAAACGTGTCACTTTCCAGTATCTCGAACGTTTTCTATTCCTCATTAGGCTGCTAACATTTTATCTTCTCTTCGTATGCTCGAGATTAGTTGAATAGCTGCCGGTCCTTTCAGATTTGAGTTTTTTGTTGCCTTCGATCTTGTCTTTTCCTTCTCTGTCTTCTTTGCGACCTGGCCGGTTTTGACTTGATCATGCTACGCCTTCACACCGTGGTCGCCACAAGAGTCCACCGAAGTTCACCTGCAATCAATTACTGGCATCATTTGTTGGACTGGTGTGTTTTAAACATTAAGATTACCATCTGAAACGGCTAAGCCACAAGAAAACGGCCAGGTGTATCCTTAGATCTGGAAAGAGTCTTGACTGAGTTTTGGGTGGGAAAGCTCTAAATCGGAAGTCGGGAAGCTTTGACGTCGGAAGCGAAAGGGCTTTCCTAGCCACAACGGAGAAAAGGGCTAAAGTGGCACCAAACCCAGGCGAGAGAAACCTCAATCGGAAGTCGGATGGCTTTCCGCTTCGGGAGCGAATGACCCTTCCAGCCGCAACGGTGGAAGAGTAAAGGCCTCACGCATGCGACGACAGGGCAGGGAGACTCAATCGGAAATCAGAAGGGTACCGACATCGGAAGACTAACGACTTCCCCAGCCGTAACGGCGGAAGGGAGACGACTAAGACACGCGGCCTTCAGGCAGGAAAAAATCTAAATCGGACGTCGGGGCACTTTGCGTTTCGGACGCTAAAATGCTTGGGCGGCCGCAACAGCGGAAAGGAGAAGGATTGGAGCGTCCGATTCAATATAAAAAGATGCCCGATTCAAGAAAACTTGAGTGTTTTGAACAGTTAAGGATCAACAACAGCTAAAGTCGTTCTTTCTGTGAAATGGCGGCCTTAAAGGACAAAGATTTGACTTCTCCAAATTCACACCCTCGATCCAACACGAAAATCAAACCCAAACGATCTCTGAAAACAAGCCGCAATCTGATATTCAGAATCAAAGCAAGACCTCATGAGATCAAATAACTTTAAATGATAAGGAGGG
The DNA here is from genome assembly GCA_001517045.1 of Pseudotsuga menziesii. Classification (NCBI taxonomy): domain Eukaryota; kingdom Viridiplantae; phylum Streptophyta; class Pinopsida; order Pinales; family Pinaceae; genus Pseudotsuga; species Pseudotsuga menziesii. The sequence goes on along the minus strand of LPNX010956119.1, from coordinate 310,309 downwards.
GCCCAAAATTTAAGAAATTTGGGGAGAAATGTTGCAGCTGCAACATAGTGAAATATTGAAAACTTCCAAAATATCTATAAATAGAAAGGGATGGTAAGAATTCTTTACAATTTTTTTTTACCATTGTGAGAATTTGGTAGTTGGAGTGAAAGTGAGGAGCTTCCACCAGTGATTTGGAAAGGATCCCCGTCCATTGTTTCTTCTATCTTCTTGGAAGAGGTAAGCATCTTGATATTTTCATTTCATGTTCATAATGAGTTTAAATTAGTTTTAAAACAAGGATAGAAGGTAAATGTGGGTAGAGCTGGGATTTACGACCGCATAAATGGGGTCATGGATGCTAAAAGGGTGGTTTTTTCTGGGCCGTAAGGCGCCTTAGCTTTCGAACAGAGCGTGCGATGGCGCTCTGTTGCGTTGGGATAGATGCGTCGTAGGCGCTCTATCCACAACCAACAAGAGCGCTAGCCATCAACGCTCTACAGGACAAAATAGGTAGCGCCGTAGGCACTCTATGGGTGAAATCAAAAGGCACCGCTACCCCTTTATGTGGACACAAATAAACCCTATCCCATCCAAAAATTGATTTTTGCCTTCTATATTATTTACAATTATCTTTTAAATGCTTTTCCCTTCAACCATGATGTGATTTCTAATATAAATTATGTGTGTTGCGGGTGCAATACAGGTTTGCATCATGGTTATTTGGAAAGAACGAGAACACAAGGTTCCAGAATTCCAGTCCGTCAATGACCTAGCCATTGTAGAATCTTTACAGAACTGCAGGCTCTTGAAGTACTTCTGAGTGCCAGGCATGAAATAATATGTCCGCCTACTGGAATACATCATAGACATGTAGGATCCTAAACAACAACAGGGGTCCACACTCTACCCATATAGATTGAGGACATATATTTTTAGACTGGTTTGTCCAGGAGAGGAATACCAGTAGTTTTATCCAGGGCACGAGGAGTAGAGACCTCCTCGGATGACTTGATTGACCAATATTGTGCATTGGGTACGAAATCTCAGTCTAGGAAATTATGTATCCAGTTTATAGTGGATCATCCTTTGAGGACGATAGTGTACATGATTGGAAAGGTGGCCGAAACTAGGTATGCTCATCTCACTACTAGGTCACATATGATGTATGCCCTAAAGTGCATGGAGCCCACAGTCTTCAACTGGTGTGAAGGCATGTTGGTAAGTCTCAAGAATGAATTGGACAAATGCAAGTGGGGAACGCTTAAGTAGTTTGGCTATGGAGCAGTGGTGGTGTCTTTTATTCTACAGCGGGTGCCCCGCATGAGGCCACAGGTGACTGTGAGTAGACTCGAGCCTAAGGATCCTAAGATGCTTAGGTGGGTTTATATTATGGCTCGCCATGGTGGCGGGGGACCCAAAGTCGTTTACAGGTCCACCTTCTTTCGTTGGCTAAGAGGCTAGTTACTGATAGTTGACGACTATGCCTACGAGGGGGCAGACTTCCGGGATGACCCAAAGCTTGAATCACCTAAGGGGGAGGAATGGGATGACCACGATAAGAAAAAGAAATTACCCACTATGTTTTTAATTTTTGCAGATTATTTCATTTTTATTTTATAGTACTATTGACAGCCATCAACAACCTCTTCATTTCTTGACGAAATGAAGAGAGATCAACTCTTCATGTGATTTATCAATTTTAAAATTATGAAAGAGAACCTTCAGAATCTTTGATTCTGAAGGTACTCTCAATCAAAGGAAAGTGATTTAATGATTCTAGAGCTGAAAGAAACTTGATCATAAAACTTGGCTTTTAAACAACTGTCAGATAAGTTTCGTAAATTTTCATTAAGTTATTGAAATCATCAAAATGAATTTATGTGACTTAAGGGATTTGTGCCAAGAGAAATTTCATAAAACACATTGTATGTTAAATAGGGTATTATTAGTCCTAAGACTAAGAGAATTTTCGAAAGTCAACATCATATGTAATACCCTATTATGAACATTGTAAATATCATAGTTAATGGATAAATGATGTTCATATAGGAAAACTTTTACTTATGATAAATATCCTATATGATGGTATATATGTGTCGATAGGATGTTTAAAGGGTTTAAACTTAGTTTTGTACATATATAGTATAGACATTAATCTAGCCATTTTATTAATGCATCATTAACATTAGAGTGCGATTTATTACTCTTCATACCATTACGTAACATGATAAAATAGGGATGATTGTTTGGATTAGCTGGCCATGCAATAAACCAATTGTCAAATCGATAAACGATCAATCATTTGGATCAATGAGATGGTATGAAAACGTGGCTTTCACCCCTTGACAGAGTCGACAGTTGTATGCATATGGTAATATCGTGTTGACAGTGTTAAATACTAATAGTCATTTCAAATTACGTCGTTGTGCCTATTAATTATGAACCACTGTCAATAATCAATGGTTGCAATGATGATTCTATCAGTCACCGTGTCTCTGGTTCGCCAAGTTAGTGATTATCACTAACAGTCATGGTCAAGCGTAGATAAAGTGGCATAAATCATGGTATAGTGTGAAGATTGTAACACTTATCACTGCTTAAAATCCCACTAAAATGGCAGGTTCAGAGATTGGATTTCCGTTTAGATTTGAAGCATGTGAAGGTTATCCATCATGTCGTGTGTATGGATACCTATTCCCTCTGTTTTCACTTCCCCATTCATTTCAAGTCGAAGCCCAGAGAGTGCAGAGGAAACCATGTCTCCTTTGAATCGTTTTGAGATTTCAGGGTCTGAACTAATAGAAGCTAACCAGGAAATTTCCAAGAA